>JARKVS010013237.1:26183-56750 GCA_030770645.1 Numenius phaeopus
TCATCCCTATCAAAGACTGGGTTGCTCATTGCAATCAAGTCGTGCCCCTTTTCACTCAGCCATTCCTCCACAAAGGATAGGTTAATGATAAAACAGAAATGTTATTCAATAACAAAAGCCAACCTTCTTTTACCTTTCAGTTTTTTAATATATGTGAAAGTTAACAAGTTAATTTAAAATATTCCTCTAAAATGACATTTGTTTTATATGAGATAAACAAAGATGTTGTATTACTTATTGTTTTGAGTATTGGGAACTTTTTAAAAATATAATTGCACAATAAAAATAACATCTCGAATAACAGTTTCCTTAGATTTAAAAATAAATAAATAAATAGTGTAGTTTAGACAGAACAGTTAAATAGAAAATATGCTTGATTGGATCCTTCTAATAATTTTAATAACATCATGAGTGTAGCCTTTGCATGCCATTAAATTGGAGTTGCATTCTATAAACACTGTACAATCACAGAAAGTTCAGAAAGGGTAAGTCTCCAAAAGTAATTTGATATCAGAAGTGTGGATTAAAAGAAGTGATAAAGATCATTTAAATTGAGAATATAATACTTAATTTGACAGTGACTTTGGTGTAGCCAAGTGCAGGAATTCAAAAACCAGACTGAGACAAGTAGCACACTGCGCCTAAAAAGATTATTTCAAAAGCTTTTACATAAATCTGAGATATTCGCCAAGCCTTCACTTCTGCACCTCAACAAGCAGAAGTGAATCTGAAAGAAAAACAAAATAAAAGGGAAGGGGAACTTTAAGGTACAAAGGTCAGCCTTTGAGATATCCTAAGCTTCAGCCCTGTTAGCACTGCCACTTTCTCTCTCTGCTGTTTTCCCAATGGTATTAACACAAAGCATTGTGTAAGTATCAATAGCCTTGTTTATCTTTTGAGCTGTTTTGCAGAGGCTGTTCTTTAGAGACTTCAGAGCCCCAGTTCCATTGGAAAAGATATTTCATAGCCTTTTCCCAGTGCTGAAGACTGCATCCAGAGCTAGCCTGTGTAGGAGTGTGATATAACTCTCAGAAATTATGGCTGCTCATTCGTCTCTATTGGTTCATCAGTGCATAGAAGAATCAAATTCTAGCTAATCTGTATGTGTTGTCAGGATTGCTTGTTTCCGTTTAGCGGCAATATTATAAGACTGCTGTGCCAGGTATATTGGTAGCTATAATTATGCAACACCAAGGATTGTGATAGAATGGCCATGGCAAAATCCCATACTATAGCCTTTCCCCATATATTTCTTGATGTGTCCCTGAATGGATGTTAGATAGACATCTTTAGTTCTGTTTAGGGAACCAAGTGTTCCTACTGGCCAGTAAGACAAGCTAAGAACTTTTTAGACCTCTTACCCAGCCATGGTCCCACAGTTGTACTGAAGGGACCCAACTGAACTTGTAGGGGAATTAGAGGTATTGTACTTTTCACCCTGCAGCTTACAAATTCCAAAAGTCTTTTAAGAAGGTTCTTTTCTGAAGAAGGGCTTGAAGAACAAGAGGGAAAATCCTCTCATCCGTTAGTAGCTGGTTAAAAAATAGCAAACAAAAGATAGAAATAAATGATTCGGCTTTCTCACTGGAGGGACATTAGCAGTCTGGTCCTAGATAGGTCTATGGTACAGTTTGTACTATCCAACATATTTGTAACTAGAAATGGAGGAGATAAAATTTGCTTACAGTACTAAAATATTCAGGATAATAAAAACAAAAGCCATTTGCAAGCAATTGCATAAGACTGTCATGATACTGAGTGATCTTCAGCAATGTTTACATTCTTTTCCTTTCATACCAAAAGGAAGTTGTAAACTGGAAGGGTACAGAGAAGATAAATAAGGATGTCAGTTTTAAATTACTTCCTAATGAGGAATATGTAAATAGACTAGGATGCTTCAGCCAAAGCAAGAGACTACTAAGAGGGAAGGTAACAGAAGTAATTAAAATAATGAGAGGCATGGTAGAAGTGAATGGGCTGCTTTTATTCGCTGTCTGTCATGGTCTCATAATAAAAGAACTAGAGGACATGAAATAAAATTATCATTACCCCAGAGCATGGGTTCAAATAATGGCAGATTCTTGGAAGAAGAATGCAGTAAAGTCTATTAAATTCAAAGATACCACATCTGCCTGCAGAGATCCTTGAACTGCAGGTCCCTGGGGGCTCAGACAGTATACCAGGAAAGTATTGCAATATGCTTGCCCTGTTCTTATGGTCTTTCCTTGCAATTCACCGACTCCTCATTGTTTGACCTTGTCAGAGGAAGAATGATAGGGTAGGTAGATGTTTAGTCTACTGTAGTACGCCCATTCTTATGAGATATCTTACAATTTGCTGACTATGATATCTTCCGTTTCAATTTTAACTTAGGCATCATAAAAGGATTTTATGTATTTATCAAAATTATGTAAATATTTATTGCTTGACCTCTGAAGACAGTTGGAAAAAATACATTGTCCTAGTTAAACCACCCTAGGTAAACTTTGAACATGTAGCTTTTTGAAGTGGTGGTCTTTTATCACAGAATCTGTTTAAAGCATAAAATATCTCATGGTCTTTTTATACTTTTTTTTTATACTTTGTGTAATATTCTGCTGAAACTAGTTGAAGTTATGACAGATCTCTGTGAACATGTGCAAGCAAAGATGCCTTCTGTCTTCATCACCGGCAAGAATTAGCAAGTATCTTTCTATGTAGTTGAAGTGGGGAATGATCTTTGCCAGCTATGCCAAATAGAATGGCAAAAAGATAGATCGTGGCCACTGAGCAAAGACCAGAAAAATTAGTTATGTTCATAATTAGCTGTGAACTAGCTATGTTTAGTAAAGATTATGTTAGACATGCTTCCCTGGCACACTCCCCAGGTCCAATTAGCACTGAAATGCACTGCATAGTAGAGCAGTTTGTAGTGAAGTAGACTCAGTCTCAGCTCTGCTGGTGTAAACACATCTTATATTGAAAGTTAAGTTTGCCTGGTGTTCAGTGCTTTGATTCAATACCTCACAGAAATCCAATTTACTATAAGAATAACAAAGAATTTGTGGCTGAGAACAGATTGTAGAGAGGATCAGTTGGCTTCATCACTGAGTGCATTGTTTCTGCTACCTAACATGCCCATGATTGGGGCACTCTATGTCTTTGAATTCCAACTAATGGTAGGAATATTCAAAAAACTTTAATTATAAATAATCCTGCTGAAATCCAATAAGCTTTATTTGAATGGAAAACAATCTTCATTTCTATCCAGAGTAAAACTGTCAGATCTCTTTGTCAAGTGTAAATATTTGTAATTTTGATTGAATGAAACTTACAGTTTTTCAAAGAGGAAAAAAACTTCAAATGAGAAGTTTCCTCCTTTCAGTCCTGAAGGCCTGAGAGGTGTTAATTGCAGTGATTAACAATAAAGGGTCCAAAGAAATGCTGGATTCAAGTAGGGCTTTTGTGTATTGATGTGTAGTATATAAGTTTAAAGCCTGGGGTTATTTTGGTTACATCTATCTGTAGAGAAAGTCAGAGAACAGCTATCAAAAAAAGGAATGGATGATCATATTTCTAATCTTGAAAATAATATTGAAAGGTAGAGCAGTATGAAATAAATATTTGTAAGAACTGTAACTGCTACAAAAACTTCTATTAATTATTTGGTTGGGTTTTTTTTCTTCAAGTGCTAAGTGATTTCTGGTTCATTTGTGTATATTCTCTTCCGTGATCACTGTCGGATTTATAAATTCTTAAGAGAGTAGAGATGATTCTTAGAAGTACCAATAGTTATGCTGATACTGATCAACAAGAAGCACTATTCGCTTGGTGGTTGATTCAGTAGGACTACAGTTTTTATAAGCTTTTGCTTCAACAGATAAAATATGTCAGTGGCATTACCACATTTTGAGATTTCTGCATAGTTTTGTCTATAGCATGATGTTCTTTTTCTTATGTAAAATGCCTTATGAAAGTCACAAAATAAAAAGCTTTACTGGATGCAGGGGGAAACATAGTGACCAAGGATGAGGAAAAGGCTGAGGTACTTAATGCCTTCTTTGCCTCAGTCTTTAAGATCAGTTGTTCTCTGGGTTCCCAGCCCACTGACCTGGAAGCAGAGTGAAGGGGAGCTGAATGAAGCCCCCATAATCCAAGGGGAAATGATTAGTGACCTGCTACACCACTTAGACACACACAAGCCTATGGGGCTGGATGGGATCCACTCAAGGGTACTGTCATGGTTTAACACCAGCCAGCAACTACGACCACGCAGCCGTTCACTCACTCCCCCAACTCCCCTCAGCAGGACAGGGAGAAGAGGGAGAAAAAGGATAATAATAATGGTAAATGAATATGCAAAATAAAGTGATGCAACACAAATGGCTATTGCCACCCGATGATCGATTGCCCAGACTGTCCTGAGCAGCAATTGCAGATCCCTGCCCAACCCCCCATTTATATACCGAGAATGACATCTATGGTATGGAATATTCCTTTCGCCAGCTTGTCCTGTCTATTTTCCCTCACAGCTTCTATGGGAAGCTGAAAAAGTCCTTGACTTACTAGAAACATAGTAAGGCTGCAGCTTGGGCTGGGAGGACTGCACCATCCACCCCAGAGGTGGCCAATGCTTCCACTCAGACAGAGCTGCTTAAGGGAGAGGCTGCAGTGCAGACCCCAGACTGCAGGAGGTGCCTCAATGTTTCTTCTGGGGCAGGGATAGGTGGCACACCTGTCTGCAAAAGTTGTGTAGATGGAGGACCTCCTGCAACAGGTGGCTGAGCTACAGGAGGCAGTGAGGAGGCTGTGTAGCATCAGGGAGGCTGAGAAAGAGATAGACAGCTGGTTCCAAGCACAGTCTGCAGTGGACCCAAACACTCAAAAACTCCCACACTGGCACACACAGAAGCGAAGGGGGCCAGTAACATGGAATCATGGAATTGTCAGAGTTGGAAGGGACCTCTAGAGATCATCTAGTCCAACTCCCCTGCTAAAGCAGATTTGCCTAGAGCACATTACTCAGGACTGCATCCAGGCGGGTCTTGAAGATCTCCAGAGAAGGGGACTCCACACCCTCCCTGGGCAGCCTGTTCCAGGGCTCTGGCACCCTCACTGGAAAGAAGTTCTTCCTCATATTTGAATGGAACTTCCCATGTTCCAGCTTGTGCCCGTTGCCCCTCATCCTGTCACTGGCAACCACTGAAAAGAGTCTGGCTCCCTCCTCCTTCAACCCACCCTTGAGATACTTATAAGCATTGAGAAGGTCTCCCCTCAGCCTTCTCTTCTCCAGGCTAAAGAGCCCCAGCTCTCTCAGCCTTTCCTCGTAAGGGAGATGCTCCAATCCCTTAATCATCTTTGTTGCCCTACGCTGGACTGTCTCCAGCAGTTCCCTGTCTCTCTTGAACTGGGGAGCCCAGAACTGGACAAAATATTCCAGTTGTGGCCTCACCAGTGCAGAGTAGAGGGGGAGAATGACCTCCCTCAACCTACTAGCCACACTCTTCCTGATGCAGCCCAGGATTCCATTGGCCCTCTTGGTGACACGAGCACATTGCTGGCTCATGGATAGTTTACTATCTACCAAATGGAAGAATAGAAGCTTGTGACAGCAAGGACCAGCAGGAGGAAGACTTCCACCAAAGCCTGAGGTGCCCTTGCAGAACTGCTTCACCACTCTGCAGAGTGAAGAGGAAAGACGCGATGCATCAGGAGAGGTGCTGGAGCTGGGTAAGGTAACCTTATCTGCTCCCTGTATAACAGCCAGCACAACTAAGAAAAGGCAATGGGTGATAGCAGTAGGCAACTCTCTTCTGAGAGGTACAGAGGCACCCATTTGGCAAACTGATGCACTCTCTAGAGAGGTGTGCTGCTTACCGGGGACACATATTAGGGATGTCGCTGAGAGACTACCAAACCTCATACAGTCCTCTGACTATTGTTTGCTGCTGTTGTTTCATGTGGGCACCAGTGATACAGCTAGGAGCAGCCCAAGGACTATCAAGAAAGATTATAGAGCCCTGGGAGCGGCAATAAAGGACTCTGGGGTGCAGGTAGTCTTTTCATCATTCCTCCTGGTCAAAGGGAAGGGGGTTGAAAGGGCCAATCAAATCTGGCAAATCAACAAATGGCTACAGGACTGGTGCCACAGCCAGGGGTTTGGCTTCTTATACCATGGGACTTGCTTTGAGAAACCAGGTCTACTGGGGACTGATGGGGTCCATCTGTCAGAGAAGGGGAAGAGCATTTTTGGTCAGAGGCTTGCCAAGCTTGTGAAGAGGGCTTTAAACTAGAGTTGCTGGGGGAGTGGAACCTAAATCCATCCCACTCCTATCAGTATGATGCCAATAGCAGTAATAGATGCCCAGAGCCTGGAGAAGGGTTGCAGGTCAGCAGGAGAGCACCTGGAGTGCAGCATAAAGGAATACCAGCCACTCCAGACAGTAAATCAGCTTCATTGGGGGCCCAACTTAAAAGCCTCTATGCAAATGCATGTAGCATGGGGAACAAACAAGAGGCGTTAGAGACGTATGCACACCTGCAGGGCTATGATCTTATTGGCATCACAGAGACATGGTGGGATGGCTCCTATGACTGGAGTGTTAGAATGGAAGGATACAGGCTCTTCAGGAAGGACAGGCAGGGGAGAGGAGGAGGGGATGTTGCCCTCTATGTCAATGACCAGCTGGAGTGCATGGAGCTCTGCCTGAGGATGGACAAGGAGCTGACCGAGAGCTTATGGATCAGGGGCAAGGACAGCTGATGTTACAGTGGGGTCGACTACAGGCCACCTGACCAGGAAGACCTGGATGAGGATGAGGCCCTCTATAGACAGATAGGAGCAGCCTCACATTCACAAGCCCTGGTCCTCATGGGGGACTTCAACCACCCTGATATCTGTTGGAGGGACATGACAGCAGGGCATAAGCAATCTATGAGGTTCCTGGAATGCGTTGATAATAACTTCCTTCTCCAAGTGATTACTTAGCAACAGCTATAACAATATGTGTTATCAATATTATTCTCATACGAAATCCAAAACACAGCAGCTACTAAGAAGAAAATTAACTCTATCCCAGCTGAAACCAGGACAGGTACTGAGGGAGCTGGCAGAAGTGCTCACCAAGCCACTTTACATCATTTGTCAGCAGTCCTGGCTAACTGGGGAGACCCCAGTTTACTGGAAGTTAGCAAATCTGATACCCATCTACAAGAAAGGCCGGAAGGAGGATCCAGGGAACTACAGGCCTATCAGTCTGACCTTGGTGCCGGGGAAAGTTATGGAGCAGATCATTTGGAGTGCCATCATGTGGCATGTACAGGACAACCAGGTGATCAGACCCAGTCAGCATGGGTTTATGGAAGGCAGGTCCTGCTCGACTAATCTGATTGCCTTCTATGGAAGAAAGGGAGGGGAGAGAGGCCCAAGGAAGCTGGTTAATATTCAAGGATCACCTCCTCCAAGCTCAGGGGCGATGCATCCCAACAAAGAAGTCAGGCAAAAATGCCAGAAGACCTGCATGGATGAACAAGGAGCTCCTGGACAATCTCAAACAGAAAAAGGAGGCCTACAGAGGGTGGAAGCAAGGATGGGTAGCCTGGGAGGAATACAGAGAAATTGTTCGAGCAGCTGAGGATCAGGTTAGGCAAGCTAAAGCCCAGATAGAATTAAATCTGGCCAGGGACATCAAGGACAACAAGAAAAGATTCTTTAGGTATGTCAGTGACAAAAGGAAGACTTGGGAAAATGTGGGACCTCTCCGGAAGGAAACGGGAGACCTGGTCACCCAGGATATGGAGAAGGCTGAGGTGCTCAATGACTTTTTTGCCTTGGTCTTCACTGGCAAGTCCTCTAGCCATACCACCCAAGTCACAGAAGGCAAAGACAGGGACTGGGAGAATGAGGAACCGCACATGGTAGGAGAAGACCAGGTTCAAGACCATCTAAGTAAGGAACCTGAAGGTGCACAAGTCCATGGGACCTGATGAGATACATCCACAGGTCTTGAGGGAATTAGGAGATGAAGTTGCCAAGCCACTATCCATCATGTTTGAGAAGTTGTTGCAGTCTGGTGAAGTACATGCTGACTGGAAAAGGGGAAAAATAACCCCATTTTTAAAATGGGAAAAAAAAGGAAGACCTGGGAAAATACAGGATGGTCAGTCTCACCTCTGCCTGGCAAGATCATGGAGCAGATCCTCCTGGAACATCTGCTAAGGCACACGGAAGATAAGGAGGTGATTTGTGACAGCAAACATGGCTTCACCCAGGGCAAATCGTGCCTGAAAAATTTGGTGGCCTTCTACGACAGGGTCACAAGGTTGGTGGATAAGGGAAGAGCAACTGACATCATCTACCTGGACTTGTGCAAAGCATTTGACACTGTCCCACATGACAACCTTGCAGAGACATGGATTTGACAGATGGACCACTTGGTGGATAAGGAGTTGGCCAGATGGTCATGCTCAAAAGTTGTGGTCAATGGCTCAGTGTCCAAGTGGCGACCAGTGATGAGTGGTGTTCCTCAGGTGTTGGTACTGGGACCAGTCCTGTTCAACATCATTCTGGGTGACATGGACAGTGGTATTGAGTGCACCCTCAGCAAGTTTGTCAATGACACCAAGCTGTGTGGTGTGGTTGATACTCTAGAGGGAAGGGATGCCATCCAGAAGGACCTGGACAGGCTCGAGAGGTGGGCCCATGCAAATCTCATGAAGTTCAACCAGGCCAAGTACAAGGTCCTGCACATGGGTCATGGCAATCCCAAACACAAATACAGGCTGGGCGGAGAATGGCTGGAGAGCAGCCCTGAGGAGAAGGACTTGGGGGTGTTGGTGGATGAGAAGCTCAACATGAGCTGGCATGTGCACTCCCAACCCAGAAAGCCAACAGTATCCTGGGATGCATCAAAAGCAGCATGGCCAGCAGGTCAAGGGAGGTGATTCTGTCCCTCTGCTGTGGTCTGGTGAGACCCAACCTGGAATACTGTGTCCAGTTCTGGGGCCCCCAACGTAAGAAGGAAAGACATGGACCTGTTGGAGCAAGTCCAGTGGAGGGCCACAAAAACTATCAGAGGGATGAAGCCCCTCTCCTATGAGGACAGGCTGAGAGAGCTGGGGTCATTCAGCCTGGAGAAGAGAAGGCTCCAGGGAGACCTTATTGCAGTCTTTCAGTACTTAAAGGGGGCCAACAGGAAAGATGAGGACAGACTTTTTAGCAGAAGCTGTTGCGATAAGACAAGGGGCAATGGCTTTAAACCAAAAGGGTAGATTTAGACTAGATATAAGGAATAAATTTTTTTACAATGAGGGTGGTGAAACACTGGAACAGGTTGCCCAGAGAGGGGGCAGATGCCCCATCCCTGGCAACATTCAAGGTCAGGTTGGGCAGGACTCTGATCAGTGTGATCTAGTTGAAGATGTCCCTGCTCATTGCAGGGGGGGTTGGACTAGATGACCTTTAAAGATCCCTTCCAGTTCAAACTATTCTATGGTTCTTTGATTTTTAGAGTAAAATTCTCCATCTCTCATCTTACTTTCTTCAGTTATAGCAAAATGAGGTCAATTTATAAAATTGGGATAATATTTTACGTTGTTTGCAGTCTTATTTTGAGCATTGTTAGTACCTCAACAGGAGGTTGTAAAAACTTTGGCAGGGACACATGCAACAGATGTCCCTATTCACAGAATCACAGGATCGTCATGGTTGGAAAGGACCTCTGAGATCACCAAGTCCAACAATAAACACACAAAAAAAATCCCCTACAATCTCAGCCACTAGAGCATGCCCTGAAGTGCAACATCTACACATTTCTTAAATGCCTCCAGGGATGGTGACTCCACCACCTCCCTGGGCAGGCTGTTCCAGTGCCTGACCACTCTTTCGGTAAAGTCATTCTTCCTAATATCTAATCTAAACCTCCCCTGCCCCAACTTCAGACCATTTCCTCTGGTCCTGTCATTATTCCCTTGGGAGAAGAGGCCAACACCCACCTCTCTACAACCTCCTTTCAGGTAGTTGTAGAGGGCAATGAGGTCTCCCCTCAGCCTCCTCTTCTCCAAACTAAACATGCCCAGTTCCCTCAGCCTCTCCTCGTATGACTTGTTCTCTAGACCCCTCACCAGCTTGGTGGCTCTCCTCTGGACACGCTCCAGCAGCTCAATGTCCTTCCTGTAGTGAGGGGCCCAGAACTGAACACAGCACTCGAGGTGAGGTCTCACCAGGGCCGAGTACAGAGGCACCATCACTTCCCTACTCCTGCTGGCCACGCTATTCCTGATACAGGCCAGGATGCTGTTGGCCTTCTTGGCCACCTGGGCACACTGCTGGCTCATGTTAAGCCGGCTGTCCACCAATACTCCCAGGTCCTTTTCTGCTGGGCAGCTTTCCAGCCACTCTGCCCCAAGCCTGTAGCGTTGCCTGGGGTTGTTGTGACCGAAATGCAGGACCCGGCACTTGGCCTTATTAAACCTCATCTCATTGGCCTTGGCTGATTGATCCAACCTGTCCAGGTCCCTCTGTAGAGCCTTCCGACCCTCAAGCAGATCAACACTCCCACCTAGTTTGGTGTCATCTGCAAACTTACTGAGGGTGCACTCAATCCCCTTATCCAGATCATCAATAAAGATATTAAACAAGACTGGCCCCAAAACTGAGCCCTGAGGGACACCACTGGTGACCATCCACCAACAAGATTTCACCCCATTAATCGCAACTCTCTGGGCACGGCCATCCAGCCAGTTTTTTACCCAGTGAAGAGTACACTTGTCTATGCCATGAGTCGCCAGCTTCTCCAGGAGAACGCTGTGGGGGACGGTGTCAAAGGCCTTAGCAAAGTCCAGGTAGACAACGTCCACAGCCTTCCCTCCATCCAGAAGGTGGGTCACATGGTCACAGAAAGAGATCAAGTTGGTCAAGCAGGACCTCCCTTTCATAAACCCATGCTGGCTGGCCCTGATCCCTCGGCTGCCCTGCACTCGCCGTGAGAGCTCACTCAAGATGATCCTCTCCATGATCTTTCCTGGTACCAAGGTCAGGCTGACATGCCTGTAGTTTCCTGGATCCTCCTTCCAGCCCTTCTTGTAGATGGGCGTCACATTGGCCACCCTCCAGTCATCTGGTACCTCTCCTGTTGACCAGGATTGTTGATAGATAATGGAGAGAGGCTTGGTGAGCTCTCCCGCCAGCTCCCTGAGTACCCTTGGGTGAATCCCATCCGGCCCCATAGACTTATGCGTGTCCAGGTGCATAAGCAGATCATTAACTACTTCCTCCTGGATTATGGGGGGGTTGTTCTGCTCTCCATCCTTATCTTCCAGCCCAGGAGGCTGAACACCCTGGGGGTAGCTGGTCCGACTATTGAAGACAGAGGCAAAGAAGGCATTAAGTATCTCAGCCTTCTCCTCGTCTTTGGTTGCAATGTTTCCCCCCGCATCCAGTAGGGGATGGAGATTCTCCCTCGCTCTCTTTTTATTGTTGATGTATTTATAAAAACTTTTTTTGTTGTCCCTTATGTCGGTGGCCAAGTTGAGTTCCAGCTGGGCTTTTGCCTTCCTAATTTTTTCTCTGTATAACCTAACAAGATCTCTGTACTCCTCCTGAGTTGCCTGTCCCTTCATCCAAAGGTGGTAAACCCTCCTTTTTTCCCTAAGTCCCATCAAAAGCTCTTTGTTCATCCAGGCCGGCCATTTTCCCCGCCCTTTAATCTAGTGACACATGGGGACAGCCTGCTCCTGGGCCTTTAAGGTTTCCTTCTTGAAGAGCGTCCAGCCTTCCTGGACCCCTTTGCCCTTCAGGACTATCTCCCAAGGGACTCTCCCAACCAGGGTTCTGAACAGGCTAAAGTCCGCCCTCCGGAAGGCCAAGGTGGAGGTTTTGCTCACCCCCTTCCTTACCTCACTAAGAATTGAAAACTTGACCATTTCATGGTCACTAAGACCAAGACGACCTCCGACCTCCACATCTCCCACTAGTCCTTCTTTCTTTGTGAAAAGTAGGTCTAGCAAGACACCTCCCCTGGTAGGCTCACCTACGAGCTGTGTCAGGAAGTTATCTTCCATACACTCAAGGAACTTCCTAGCCTGCCTGCTCTCTGCTGTGTTAGGTTTCCAGCAGATGTCCGGTAAGTTGAAGTCCCCAACCAGAACAAGGGCTGGCAACTACGACACTTCAGCCAGCTGCTTATAGAATACCTCATCTGCCTCCTCATCCTGGTTGGGTGGTCTATAGCAGACTCCCAGCACAAAATCTCCCTTATTTGCCTTCCCTTTCATCCTTACCCACAAACACTCAACTTCATCGTCACTGGAATCTAGCTCTGTACAGTCAAAACACTCCTGAATGTACAGAGCCACACCCCTGCCTCTCCTTCCTTGACTACCCCTTCTGAAGAGCTTATAGCCACTCATAGCAGCATTCCAGTCATGACAGTCATCCCACCACGTTTCCGTGATGGCGACTACGTCATAGCTGTCCTGCTGCACAATGGCTTCCAGCTCATCCTGTTTGTTGCCCATGCTACGTGCATTAATGTAGATGCACTTGAGCTGGGCTCCTGATTTCACCCCCATCTTTGGCCCTTTACCCCTAGGCTCGTTACCGGTGGGCCTGGTTTTATCCCCTTCCCCCTCCACCTCTAGTTTAAAGCCCTGCCCATGAGCCTTGCTAACTCTTGCCCTAATACCCTTTTCCCCTGCGGGATAGGGTTTTCCCATCTGTTGCGAGCAGGCCCAGTGTCCTGTAAATCAAACCATGGTCAAAAAACTCGAAGTCCTGCTGGTAGCACCAGTTTTGGAGCCAGGCATTGTCCTGTCTGGTCTTCTTGTTCACCCATTCATCATTCCCCAAGACTGGAGGTACAGGGGAGAACACAATTTGTGCTCCTGAACCCTTGACCAGTCATCCCAAGGCCCTGAAATCTTTCTTCATTACCCTCAGACTTCTCTCTAACTCATCACTATCTACCTGAAAGATCAAAAGTTGGTAGTAATCTGATGGCCGTATCAGACCAGGAAGTTTCATGCTCTAGTGAAAATCCTTTTTGATTTGCACACTTTTATGGTAACAAAAGTGTGATATGCACACAACATTATTTTTTTTTTCCTTATCTAGTAGTAGGTTTCTATTCAGTCTGCCAGACTGTGCATGGTCTTTGCATGCATATTCATGTGATTTGAGTGGAAGTTCTTGTTCAGAGTATAGCAACAGAGTCATGCACAAAGAAGTTAATTGTATGTTTTAACAAATTCATGCCTATGTAGAAATTATTTAGGGACTGTATTCCTCAATTAAGATAGGGTTTATTTTTAAAAAAGGAGCAAATACATTAGAAGGGATTTGGAGCTCCCTCAGCTCTTCTGTTTCATAATTCAAACCCCTACTCCATGTTGCTGTACAGTTGTTATTTTTTAGGAACTCCACAGCTCTCAGTTTTTATCTGCAGATGGCTGGAATCAGATGTGGAGACAGCTTATTTCCACTTTAACTGGAGAGAGAGACATCTGAAGGTATTTCTCATGTCTGAGTTTACTAAAGACAGTAGTCACAGTATGGATTATAGAGTCTGCAGTAACCTTTGTGCATGATCTTATAGGGTTTCTAAATCTGATCCTCAGTTTCAGTACTGTACCCATTTATTTGATAATATACTTCAGGTTAAAGAAACAGTTCTAGTTTTTTGTTAGCCTCTGTTAAGTTCTAGAATTCAGTTTACAGAGTAGTTGTACTATTCACATTTTCAGCTGAAGCTTTATCAATTTACAGATGGTAAAAAAGAGGCTATTTCAACAATGAAATTAAAATCTATTCACACTCAGGGAAGCCACAGGGATTACACATGCTGTATAGTAAGCAGTTGCTGATTGTATACATATCTTCAATACAGCACCAACAATTTTTTGTGGCTTTCTATAGCAGGAGCAATTAGAGAATAGCTAGTTTCCTATACTGAAACTGCTGTTATTGAATGTAGAATGATTACATTACAAAGTCTAATCCATGATAAAGTCAATGCAGATTTGCTTAAGGTGAATTAAGGTGAATTGCACAGACATAAAATCAAGGATAATATTTGTCTAAATCCTCTAGAATGTGAGAACTATTAAGTCAAAACTAATGCAGTTATATGTTTGCATAATTCTCTGAATAGATGTTCCCAAACTGTTGATCCAAAAAAACAGCCTCTACCATTTTGTGTTCTATTTACTCTAAGTATAGAAATAAATAAAAAGAAATTACGGGTAGCAGTCTTGACTAAGACCCTCCAGAGAGGATAATATACACTGAGGAAAAGTGAATGATATAGCATTAGTGATAAAATTAATGTCGCTTGCAAATTAAATTAAAACAATAGAACATCACAAAATAAATCATGGATCCATAGAATATCTTGAGTCGGAAGGGACCAATAAGGATCACTGAGGCCAATTCTCTCCTGCTTGCAGGACTACCTAAATCTAAACCATATGACTAAGAGCATCATCCAGATGCTCCTTGAACGCTGACAGGCTTGGTGCTCTGACCTTTCCCCACTTCCCTGGGGAGCCTGTTCCAGTGACCGACCACTTTTTCAGTGAACAACCTTTTCCTAATGTCCAATCTGAACTTCCCCTGATGCAGCTTCATACCATTTCCTCATGTCCTATTGTCCTCACCAGAGAGAGGAGATCAGCACCTCCCCCTCTACTGCCCCTCTTGAGGAAGTTGTAGACTGTGATGAGGTCACCCCTCAGCCTTCTTTTCTCCAAGCTGAACAAACCAAGTGACCTCAGCTGCTCTTCATAAGTCTTGCCCTCCGGACTTTTCACCATCTTGGTCGCCCTCCTCTGGACTCACTCTAAAAGGTTTGTATTTGGCAGTAATGTTTAACAAGCGTTAGGAAAGAAATTAAGAAAAATACGTTTGAAACTGAGGTAAGTTTTTTTTAATGAACATTTTTCAGAATTCTGTTACTGAATTAGTAATGTTATTTTTCAGTATTTAAAGATACTGTTTTAAATTAACATGGTTTTAAATTAACATAAAAAGCAAGGGGGTCCATATCACACTTAAAGCAGATCTTTAGCATCTTTAAGCAGATGTCTAGCTCATGCACTTGCATAAAATTTTGTGGTATTGTAATCTAAAACTCTTTAAAAGTAAATATGTGGAATTTTTCACATTTTTCCTAAAGTCAGCATAGCATATTTAGCTGTGAGGCAAATCTTAGCCCCCTTGGAGTCACTGAAAATCATCATAAAACGTCATCACTTTCTTCACTAGCATGAAGATTTCATGTATAGTCTCCAAAATACGATAAATAATGCTAGAGAGATTCTGATGTATACAAATCTAGAAACTTAATATCTGTACATGACAAACTGATCCAAACTGTCATTAAAAATAAAAATAAATATGATGACATCATGACATCTTGCCATCAGTGAGTCTCCAAAAGAAGAATTTCTGTGTTTCAGTAGTCTAGTCAAATTTCTAAAAAAAAACCAGTCATTAAATGAATACAGGAGAAACAGTTTACCTCTGTTATTATGAGTCAAAAGGTCTCTAATGAACTATCTTATAAAAGATAACAAAGAGAGAAGGCATGGAAAGAATTGTGCTATAAAATTATAGGGAAAAAATAGGGAACCCAATCACAATGAGGAGGATAATTCAATGTCTATGGAGGTGTTGCCAGGGTTAAGTCAGACTAAACCCAGAATCAAAACGTCCAGAAAAAAAGATGGGTCATTGTTGTAGGCAACTCCATCCTGAAGGGAGCAGAAGGCCCAATATGCAGACCTGACCCACTTCTCAGGGAAGTTTGCTGTCTCCCCGGGGCCTGGGTTAAAGACATAAAAAGAAAACTTCCCTCCCTGGTAAACCCCTCAGATTATTACCCTTTACTCATTTTTCAGGCAGGCAGAGACGAGCTGTTAACGAGAAACCCAAGGGCAATCAAAAGAGACTTCCGGGCCTTGGGGCAACTGGTCAAGGGGTCAGGAGCACAGGTAGTGTTCTCCTCTGTCATCCCAGTCACAGGGAAGGACGAGGAAAGTAACAAGAAGAGCCAGCAGACCAATACCTGGCTCTGAGCCTGGTGTCAGAGGCACAACTTTGGGTTTTTTGAGCACAGGAAGGTTTACATGACACCAGGCCTACTGGAGACAGATGGGGTACACGTGTCTCAAAAGGGGAAGAAGGTCTTTGCACAGGAGTTGGCAGGGCTCATCAAGCAGTCTTTAAACTAAGTTTGAAGGGGGAAGGGAGGGAATCCATCAGCAGAGACGCAAGGGTGATCGATGGGTTAGAAACTATGGATGTGCCTGGGAATGGTCAGGTAGAAGTTAGGCCTTCCTACACCAAAAAGGTGGTGGGACCGGTAGCCCAGCTGAAGTGCTTTTATACTAATGCACTCAGGATGGGGAACAAACAGGAGAAGCTGGAAGCCATTGTGCAGCAGGAAAGCTATGATGTAGTCGTCATCATGGAAACACGGTGGGATGACTCGCATGACTGGAGTGCTGCATTAGATGGCTACAAACTCTTTAGAAGGGACAGTCAAGGAAGGAGAGGAGGTGGGGTGGCTCTGTATGTTAGGGAGGGTTACAAATGTCAAGAGCTAATTGAGGGTAATAGTAGGGTTGAGTGCTTATGGGTAAGAATCAGGGGGAGGGCCAGCAAGGCTGATATCGTGGTGGGAGTCTGTTATAGACTGCCCAACCAGAATGTAGAGATAGATGAAATGTTCTATAAGCAGCTGGGAGAGATCTCAAGATTGCTTGCCCTTGTCCTGGTGGGAGACTTCAACCAGATATCAGCTGGGCACACAATACAGCTGAGAGGGAACAGTCTAGGAGGTTCCTGGAGTGTGTCAGGGATAATTTCCTGACACAGCTGGTGAGGGAGCCGACTAGGGAAGGAGCACTGCTGGATCTGCTGCTTGTAAATAGAGAACTTGTGGGGGCTGTGATGGTTGGAGGCTGTCTTGGGCACAGCGACCATGAAATAATAGAGTTCTCGATTCTCAGGGAAGCAAGGAGGGGAGCCAGCAGGACTGCCACCATGGACTTCCGGAGGGCAGACTTTGGTCTTTTCAAGAGCCTGCTCGACAGAGTCCCTTGGGAGGCAGCCCTGAAGGGCAAAGGAGTCCAGGAAGGATGGACATTCTTCAAGAAGGAAGGCTTAAAGATGCAGGAGCAGGCTGTCCCCATGTGCTGTAAAGCGAGCCGTTGGGGGAAAATACCAGCTTGGCTGAACAAAGAGATATGGTCACAACGCAGGGAAAAAAGGACAGTTTATGGTCTTTGGAAAAAGGGGCAGGCCACTCAGGAAGATTACAAAGGTATTGTAAGGCTATGTAGGGAAAAGATTAGAAAGGCCAAAGCCCAACTACACCTTAAGCTGGCCTTGCATGTTAAGAACAATAAAAAGAATTAGTAACAAGAGGAGGACTCGGGAGAATCTCCATCCTTTATTGGATGTGGGAGGTAAGATAGTGACAAAGGATGAGGAGAAGGCTGAGGTACTTAATGCCTTCTTTGTCTCAGTCTTTAGTAGTAGAGTAGGGGGTTCCCTAAGTCTCCAGACCCCTGAGCTAGCAGATAGGGGTGGGGAGCAGAATGAAGCCCCCGTAATCCAAAGGGAGGTGGTGAGGGACCTGCTCCAGCACCTGGATATAAACAAGTCTATGGGGCCAGATGGGATCCACCCGAGGGTGCCGAGGGAGCTGACAGAAGTGCTCACTGAGCCACTTTCCATCATTTACCAGCAGTCCTGGCAAACTGGGGAGGTCCCAGCTGACTGGCGCCTAGCAAATGTGACGCCCATCCACAAGAAGGGTCAGAAGGATGATCCGGGGAACTACAGGCCTGTCAGTCTGACCTTGGTGCCTGGGAAGGTCATGAAACAGATCATCCTGAGTGCCATTATGCAGTGCATGAAGGATACCCAGGCGATCAGGCCCAGCCAGCACAGGTTTATGAAAGGCAGGTCCTGCTTGACAAACCTGATCTCCTTCTATGACAAAGTGACCTGCTTGGTGGATGAGGGAAAGGCTGTGGATGTTGTTTACCTGGACTTTAGCAAGGCCTTTGATACAGTCTCCCACAGTATCCTCCTGGAGAAACTGGCTGCCCATGGCTTGGATGGGAGTACTCTCCACTGGGTTAAAAACTGGCTGGAGGGCCGAGCCCAGAGAGTGGTGGTGAATGGAGTTAAATCCAGTTGGCGGCCGGTCACAAGTGGTGTCCCCCAGGGCTCGGTACTGGGGCCAGTTCTGTTTAATATCTTTGTCAATGATCTGGACGAGGGGATGGAGTGCACCCTCAGTAAGTTCGCAGACGACACCAAGTTGGGTGGGAGTGTTGATCTGCTTGAGGGTAGAAAGGCTTTGCAGAGGGATCTGGACAGGCTGGATTGATGGGCCGAGGCCAATGGTATGAGGCTCAACAAGGCCAAGTGCCGGGTCCTGCACTTGGGTCACAACAACCCCCTGCAGCGCTACAGGCTTGGGGCAGAGTGGCTGGAGAGCTGCCTGGCAGAAAAGGACCTGGGAGTGTTGGTCGACTGTCGGCTGAACATGAGCCAGCAGTGTGCCCAGGTGGCCAAGAAGGCCAACAGCATCCTGGCCTGTATCAAGAACAGTGTGGTGAGTAGGACTCGGGAGGTGATCATCCCCCATACTCAGCACTGGTGAGGCCCCATCTCGAGTACTGTGTCGTTTTGGGTCCTTTACCACAAAAAAGACATTGAGGTGCTGGAGTGGGTCCAGAGAAGGTCAACGAAGCTGGTGAGGGCTCTGGAGAATAAGTCTTATGAGGAGAGGCTGAGGGAGCTGGGGTTATTCAGTCTAGAGAAAAGGAAGCTGAGGGGAGACCTTATCGCTCTCTACAACTAGCTGAAAGGACGGTGTAGAGAGGCGGGGGTTGGTCTCTTCTCCCAAGTCACTGGCGACAGGACAAGAGGAAGTGGCCTCAAGTTGCGCCAGGGGAGGTTCAGATTGGATATTAGGAAGAATTATTACCCTGAAAGGGTTATTAAGCATTGGAATGGGCTACCCAGGGAGGTGGTTGAGGCACCATCCCTGGAGGTATTTAAAAGACGGGTTGACATAGTGCTTAGAGACATGGGTTAGTGATGGTTTTTATCAGAGTTAGGTTGATGGTTGGACTAGATGATCTTGAAAGTCCCTTCCAACCCAGACAATTCTATGATTCTATGGTTCTATGAATTCTAAAAGTTCTGGACAAAATATTAATTCAGAAAAAAAATACAAAGTAACAGTCAGTATCCACCACTGAAAAGGAAAAATAGTGAAATTCCAGCAAAGTTCTGTATCAGGACACTTTTAAAAAATATATTTCTCAGTTATCTTGATTAAAGTCTGAGAGTATTAAAATGAAAGTGTTAACATGCAAGTACTCTGGTTCTATAGTACTTCTCTTACTACATAGAGAAGTCAGGGGAGGAATGGAAAGGAAGGACCTTTTGGCAGGGCCTTTCTTGGAGTTACGGGATTTTTACTTTCACTTGAAAGGCTGTGTTTGCATCTGCCTATATATTTTTAAGATATAAACAGTAATTTAAAAAATCAAATTTAACCTGATATATATCGTATAGAGACATAATATTAAAGCAAGCAGTATTTTAGAAGAGTGTTTTGAAAAAAAAATAAAATAAAATACTAGAAATAGGAATTAAAATATATTTGTGCTGTTGAATTATGTGTGTACACATATGGATGTCTTGATTACTGAAAAATTCAGATGAGTAGACTTAGGGAATCCAGAGATTAATGACTTAAGAGATTAATTGCAGTATATGGAGCCTTTTGCTTCTAGATCACTGAATCAAATTCAGTAGAAGGCGGCATCAAAAGAGAGGTGTTCATAGATCTGGATGATGTAGCATTACTTTACTATAGTAGAGTGTTGATTCCAAACAGACAAATGCATTATTTGCCAGACATGGAAGACAGAGTTAGTTTTTAAATCTTTCAAAATTAAGTCCACTGAGAGCTTGTCTGACAAAGTGAGGAAACCTAGCAGCAAGGAGTGAGATTTCCTGCTTCTATTTGTCCTGTAAATAAATGGGGGAAGGAGGGTTAATTTTTTTTGGTACTCAGTCTAGTTGCTTTCATAAAGATTTTTATCTCCTGGTCTGTTTTTCAGGAGGTTTTCAAAGGCACTCAGATACTGTAACAAGGAGGCATTTCCCACATGCTGCTCACAGAATGGATTACATGGACTTTGAGGATGATAGCTGTGGACGGCAGTTTGATATGGACATGGCGATAATCTACATTTATTCAGTCCTAGGGTAATAGGATTTATTGTGTTCTGTTTTCTTTGTTATTTCTTTTTCCCTTTTTTAGTCTGTAGTAATCACAGTTAAGGAAAACAGCAGTCATTGTAACCAGTTCTTTTAGAGAGATTCCAACGTACAAATGAGAGCTCACATGAAAACAAAATGTTAACTCAGCTTTATTGTGAACCCTTGATAAGCAATTCCCAAATGTCCCAAAAGTTACTTAGGAGAGTACCAACAAACAGCAGTTACTTAGGAGAGTCTTACCAACCCAAAGATAGTAGCAGCACCACTGGGAAGGTAGGCACAGCGCCTTCAAGGCATCCCCTGTAACTTCAAAGTGCGCTCATGTCTCTCTCTCCCTCTGCCCTGAGACAACCCCCTTATATCCTGCACCTGAGTGAGTGGGAAAGTACCAGCTAGGGTTGCTGCACACGTGGCCAGCACATGCAGCGAGCCTCACCAGACTCATGCTCCGGCTTGGCCAACAGCAGCTGCCTGATACGCAACCACATTGTTGCACCTTCTTCTTGTTTTCCTTCTTTGAAGGTCAGGTTCTCATGGGTACGCACATAGTTTTGCAACAACAGTACTGAGTTCCCTTGTTTTTCTCGGCGTGTATACTCGACTTAGTTTAACTAGTAAGTTTCCATCGTGTCTCACTCGGACCATCCTCTATTATCCCTTACACAGACATGTAAACCACAATAATATAATAGGAGAAAACTTGAAGGCAAAACATTTGCTTGATATTCCGTTTTTATCATTCAGAATTGTAACAGACTGCATCAAGCATGCTGTGAGGCTTTTTGATATTTCTGCTATGTGTGACAAAGTACTCAAGTTTGGTTCCAAATATAATGTGAAATCCAGATGATATTTCATTCATTGTGATTTTTGCCTTGATTTTGATGGGAACAGGATTCATCCCTAATGTATGAAATAATTACTCTGTAGAAATATACAGTACTGTTTGTTCTTAGAGGAGTTCTGTGTACTACCACAGAATATGATCCATAGAGTCAGTTAGGGGTTTGACTCCATATTGACACACTTTGCTAATTCATTGGTGCTTCAGTTGCTCATGTATAAAAACTGATAAGGATGCTTCCCATTTGCCCTGGTTTGAGGTAAAACAGAACCAATTTTCTGTTTTAGTAATTTTACTTTTTAGCTGGGGCTCTTCTAACTAACTAAACTCTGAAATTAACAGCATATTGTTCAGAAACTGTTCACTCTCACAGTGATAAGACCTGATTATGCCAAAGAATGGTATGTAGAGAGGCTCTTGCTTATACTTATTGCTATAACAACCAAGGTCAGCTTTGTTATTTGCCCCGTTGGAGGGTCGGAAGCGGAAAAGCGTAGAGGGGTCACACCTGTAGGGAGGAGTGGACAGGACAGGTGACCCAAAACTGACCAACAGGGTATACCAACAGGTATATATAGTCCCAGTTTTCTTATAGGCTGCATAAAATAATTTCTTCACCTCTTTGAGAATATATGTGTAGAAATAAAAATTACAGGTCTGACTACACTGATTGGACTAGATACCTTTTGCCATCTTTTTTTAATATGTGCAAACTTAAGGAGATATAATAATTGAAATTCACCATCACCACGTAGTCATGGTCATGACAAATGCATTTTTGGTAATTACAGTATATCTGGTTACTTTACCTAAAAGTGATTGGCTCTATTACTCATCACATTAGGCATAACATTTTAAAAGCTTTAAGGTTGTAGTAAAACACTTGTTAAATTTCCCTCTTTATATTGATACAAACAAGTCTTTTAAAAGCTAGGGGTTTTTTATGGTCATAGGCTCATGTTTTGCTACATGCAGATGTGTAGGTCTATATGCTCAAAGATTATCAGTAATTTTAAACATTTTTTTCATCTATGCTAGGACCGGAATTCTAACTGCATTTTTTGTTTGTCTCTAATCTTATGAATTTACTATCTCATCAAAGAGAGGGATGGATTCACCTGTTTAGCCAAAATTGCTTCTCCCTTTTGATCTCAGAAAATACTAAAATAAAAAGATGTAATGAAAAATTACATTAACATAGCTGACATAGTCTTAAATTCTAGTAATAATTTAAAATAATTTAACCATGTTTGCAATAAAATTTGAATTGTTTGTAATATTTTGCAGTCATTTCACTAATTTTGCTTGGTGGAATTAAATTTTAATTTTATTTTTTTTTTCAATCAATGCCTTTGTTATCCTGTCTATTCTTTTTCTGCTTGGGATGCAGCTGGGGTTTGTTGAATTTTTTACTACAATGATTCCCTCATTTCATACTAGCAGCCTTTTATTTGTTTCAGTTAATTTCCAGGGAATGGTCAGCTTTTGTCAGAAGTCATCTTGGGGCAAGGTGTGGATCTTAACACATTCTGATAACAAATACTTGGTACTGGTGCTGTTAGTCCAGACTGATTAACTGTTTAAGGCAGCACTCAGAAGTGCATGAGTTTCCTGCCTAGCAGTGGGCACGTTTGTAGCTCTTCTACCTGCCAAAAGTCCAGTTACCTTGCTTCCCTTCACACAATTTAAAAAAAAAAATAAAATCCCAAGCGATAACTGCACAGGGAGTAGCCACAACGGATTCTTTCACAGCTGTGTATCTGCCCACAGAAGCTGAGATCGAAGTTAAGCCTTTACCAGTATGCTACATACATACCTGAAATATTTACCATATATCAACAACAGCATTACCACAGATACTGATATTGGGATGGAAAAGGATGATGAAGAAGCAGAGTTTAGGTTTATTTTGTCCTTTTTAGAGAAAGTAGCGATAACGTGAACCTCTGGGAGGAAGAGTAGCTATTGTAGTTTCTTGTCATATGATAGCTACCTCAATGGTGTGTAGCAGTGCTTTTATGGATTTGTTTTCAGCATCTTTTGTCCTTGGCAACCCCAACGACTTCATAACTGTGGGTTGTACAGTCCAACTCTGTACATGGGGATTCGCAGGCTGCCAGAAAAGATGAAGGTAGGACATCAAGAGCATTCTGCTGGTGTTCAGCCCTGCACCCAGGCAAATGCTGAGATAAAGGAGGCAAGATATGCTGTGGATTGCCGTAGGCTAGATGTGGAGGAAGACAAGCTCTCCTTGGAGATACCCTTTATTTAACAGAAAGTGCTAAGACAGGCAGTGAGGTGGATTTAAAACTGGCTTAACAGTCAAGCTCAGAGGGTTTTGATCAGCGGAACAAAGTCTACCTGGAGGCAAGTAACTAGCAGCGTACCCCAGGGGTCAAAAATGGGTCCTGTCCTGTTCGACATTTCACTGAATTTCACTGAATTTTTTTTAGAGTTGGAAGGGACCATATAGATCATCTAGTCCAACTCCCCTGCTGAAGCAGGATTGCTTAGAGAATGCTACTCAGGACTGCATCCAGGCGGGTCTTGAAAATCTCCAGAGAAGGGGACTCCACAACCTCCCTGGGCAGCCTGTTCCAGGGCTCTGTCACCCTCACCGTGAAGAAATTCTTTCTCATATTCGAGTGGAACCTCTTATGTTCCAACTTGTGCCCGTTGCCCCTCGTCCTGTCACTGGGAACCACTGAAAAGAGTCTGGCTCCCTCCTCCTTCAACCCACCCTTCAGATACTTATAGGCATTAATGAGGTCTCTCCTCAGCCTTCTCTTCTCCAGACTAAAGAGTCCCAGTTCTCTCAGCCTTTCCTCATAAGGGAGATGCTCCAATCCCCTAATCATCTTTGTTGCCCTACACCGGACTATTTCCAGTAGTTCCCTATCCCTCTTGAATTGGGGAGCCCAGAAGTGGATGCAGTATTCCAGTTGTGGCCTCACCAGTGCAGAGTAGAGGGGGAGAATGACTTCCCTTGACCTACTGGCCACACTCTTCCCTATGCAGCCCAGGATTCCGTTGGCCTTCCTGGCCACAAGAGCACATTGCTTGCTCATTGTCATTTTGCTGTCTACCAGGACTCCCAGATCTTTCTCTTCGGAGCTTGGCTCCAGCAGGTCCACGCCTAACCTGTATTGGTGCCTGACATTCTTCTTGCCCAGGTGTAGCACCTTACACTTTTCCCTGTTGAACCTCATGAGGTTCTTCCTTGCCCAGCTCTCCAGCCTGTCCTCCTGACATCTTCATTAATGATCTGGATGATGGGGCAGAGCGTACCTTCAGCAGGTTGCAGATGACAAAACTGGGAGGAGTGACTGATACAGCCGAGGGTTGTGCTGCCATCCAGAGGGACCTCAACAGGCTGGAGAAATGGACTGATAGGAACCTCATGCAGTTCAACAAGGAGAAGTGCGAAGTCCTGCATCTGGGAACAGCCCCAGTATGTGCTGGGGGCCACCCAACTGGAAAGCAGCTCTGCAGAAAAGAACCTGGTGGACTTCAGCAATGATTCAGATCCCAGCAGAATCAATGGGAGTCATCATTGTGAAGATCTAGTTTCTCATATCCAGTGCAACTAGATTTTTGTCTTACAAACTTTTTTCATTGCTGTAAAAGATATTCTGATGGAATTTCTGAAATGAGTTTTCAAAACTTCCTGCAGCACAAGCAAGTTAAAATTTTATATTTACTTACATTTGATTACCCTATGACTGAAAGTAAACTAAACCTTCAGTGTCTTAGACATGTTAAGATTTCTTTCTTGCTGTGATGTAATACTGGAAAATACATACTGTCAAAATGAACTTAAAATAACTTAGTTAAAAATAACTTAATAATAATCTCTTTCATTTTTCATCAAACATTTTCTTCAGTTGAAATATTTCTGTTTCCTGTAAGGCTTTAAAATGTAATCCTATTTGAAAGTACTTTCCGGTGTTATACTGTGGAAGTTTAACCGTAAAATGTAATCTTTAATTTAGGACATTTCACTTTTCGCTTGATTATATTTGTATAGAGTGATTTCTTATAAAAAAAAAAAAGCGCGTTCCTAAAAGAAGACTGAAGGTATGTGCAATTCTGTATTGTGTTTTCATTAAAATTATTTTATTACAAATTAATGGACAGAACCTACCAGACAAACTTCATCTCTCATACACACAAGAGAAAATGTGCTGAATATGCTGACAAATCTGATCTGAGGAATGGTCCTGGGCAAGTCAGCAGATTGCCACTGTAGAACAAAAAGCACAGGGCTTGCTTCTCAAGGAAAGGTTCTCAGCAGGAGAGTTACATAGGGCTTTTCTTGCCCTTTGGATGCTGCACAGGGCACTCTACTTATTTGGATACACAGTCTCCACTGGCACTTTAAGGTCAGCTTTTGTCCTGTAATGCACAGGTGTCCCATGAAAGTCCTTGGGAGTTATCCAGGGCATCTGATGGCAGACACTGATTTTCCTTTTCTTCTTCATTAAAACATTCCTGAATATTGCCAGTTTTCTTAAGGTCTTTTGCTTGACCTATGACTGCTGAACTCTACCCAAAGGAGACAAGATGATGTGCTACTATTTTTCATTACTTTTTGCCCTTTGGGGCTGCTCTGCCATTTCAATCGGTTGCTGTGCTGAGGCATAACATACCCCCAACCCCCCCCAAAAAAAAAAAACCTCCTCTGAATTTATGTCCAGGTAAGAATCTATAACCTAATTTATTTTATAGCCTTTAATGAAAATTGTGGCAAATGTAAACAGAAGGGAAATATATACCCTGCCAAAGAACCACACAAAACACTTTGTAGCACTAAATATAAACAAAACCCAAAGATCTTTTCAAGGTGACTTCTGGGTCCCTGTATAGAAGTTCCCTGTAAAGGTTTCCAGGAGCCAGAGCATGGTTGGTTCTTGCAAGGAACCAACCACAAAGGTGTGCAAAGTAGCAGATAAGCAAAGGACAGCAAAGCAGCCCCTGCCAGGGAGATACTGGGTAGCAGTGGCAGGTACTGGATGTTTTTCAGCCTGGCCTAGAAAAAGAAAGGTCAGTGTTAACAGCACAAAGCTATTTTACTGACCACTGTCTAGAAAACAACTGACTATTCCCTCAGCTTTGTTTGAGGCTGGCAGGAAATGAGAACAGGAAGAGTGGCTTATGAACCTCGTCATATCTGAAGATAAAAGCCCCCGAGGTCCTGGCTCAGCCTGCCTGGACCTGGTTTCCTAAGGGCTCTCAGGGGCATAAGGCCTTTACACATTAATCCTTGGGAGGGAAAGCATACTCCTCCATTCAGGCTTGCTTACAATGCATGAAAAAATGTTACTACTGAAAAAAGTCCACAGGATTGTTTGAAATTCCAAACGTATCTTTTAGCATGTCCTTTAATATTGTAACAGCAGTCAGTATCCCGTGTGTACTTAACTCAGTAATTTTTAATCTGAAAAATATTCTAGACCTCAGTACTACAGCATATCCTAACCAGATATTCCTCTGGCACCCGTCAATAATGTTGCCTTCCCTCAGCCATGCTTTTTAATGTCCATTCTACTTTAAAGAATTTGGAAAGACTCCTTCAGCTTCATGCCCTCCACATCTCAATACTAATTTACAAGTGAAATAAAACTCTTCCCATGCTTTGTAGATTGATGCTATACAAGTGATACATATCACTAAGATACTGTATTAGTGATGGCTTATTTAAATTTGCAGTTTGATTTTAGGATGCAGTAACTATATTCTGACTTTTCACTATATATAATTTTAACTTAATAATAATTTATTTCATTTTCCATCAAATGTTTTCTTCAGTTGAAATGTTTCTACATTTCTGGTAAGGCATTAAAATGCAATCACTTAAAATACACCGCACATGTAATCTTTTATCCTCAAACAAAAGGATGAAGCAGAAAAAGTAAACGCCATCAAGTCATTTGATATTGATACAAGCATTAAAAATTAATTCTATAAAATCCTTTTTACTCATTTAAAAATTAGTATTAAAATGCTGATCACGTAACGTACTCCACTGTTTCTGAGCTGGAGAATGAAATTCAGACTGAGCAGAAGGGAAATATGCATGTAGCCTCACTGTATTACCTGTATAAAATAAAGGATGTTAGATATTGACATAAAAATCTAGATGATCATCCAGTTCAATGAAAAGTGAAAAGTAATACCTTAAAGGATCCTATGCAGTCCCAGTCTCCCTAAAATAATCCCTGGTTTGGGGGTATTAACTCTTAATATAATTAGGTTGCTATCCAAGCATATTGTTTAGATTTACAACCAAACTATGAAAATAACTAAAATTCACAAAAGCTTGTCCTTAATCCATGCAGATTATAAATCCTTGGGGATGTACATGATTCCAAAATTCATTACCAGTCATAGCATGGCATCTGATGGTGCCTGAAAGACAACATGTTCCAATTATAAACATGAGGTAAGAATGCGTTTGCCTTGCAGATGGCTCTAGCTAGCTAATGTATGCATTTAATGTCAGAAGTTAAACTAGTTCTAAAATAATTTGAATTAGACTTCAGGGGAGGAAGAATATGCTATTTTTCTTTCATATCTTATCAAGCAGAGAATGTTTGCAAGAAGTTAATGTTACAAGCAATTTATAGCCCTACCTGGTTCCATCTTAAAGAAGTGGACTCCACTTTTTAGTTTTTTAAAGACTTGTGAATTAAATTAACATAGAAGTTAAAAATAATGGTCCTAAAGAGCACAGGTTTTTCCAATCCATATAGTACAATTTTACATTAACAGCAATTGCACGACCTACAAAATTGTCTGTGTAATAAGTAATTCAGCAAAAATTTTTGCTTCAGCTAAAATAGATATGTGCTTGCTTGCTATGGCTTCCGCTGAAATAGGAATGTGCTTGTTATGCGGTTGGGAAATGGATAGTGTTAGATAAGATATCAGATGGAAGCAACAGTGGGAAGTACTGAACCACTGCAAAACAAGGGGTGGTGTGGTTAGCTAAGATAACCGCAGAGGTGTCAATCGTAAAGAATGGAGAAGCCACAAGAAGGGCATGGTGATGAAGACTTCGAGCCTTCCTCCTACAACCACCAGGAAGACCCCTGAGGAAACATCTGCACCGTTTGGGGGGGGGGGGGGGGGCGTGTTCGGGGGTGAGTTGCGTTCCAAGAACTCATTGATTGTGTAAATCATTTTACAAGAAAAAACATGAATATGTATGAGTAATGAGAAATAAAAACAAGCATTTGTAAGAAGAGAACGAGCCACGGGAGGAGAAATCCCCTGTGTAGCTCCCAGCACTGTAATAAATATTCTTTGCTCCACAGACTTTGTCCCTGACTAAAATTTGATACAGTGAGTGCGTTTCTCACATCTGCTAGTTTTGTACTATATTCATCTAAGAGTTAAGGCTCTCAAACTCATTTTTATTTGTCATCTGGACAGTGACAAATTCTAAACAACAAAAAAAGACATAATGGCATTAAATTACTGTTAAATTACTGATATTTTTATTTAATTCTACTTAAGATGGGAATATAGTGTAATGATAACAATACCATAAATCAAAATATCCTTCTCTTTCCTTAGCTATTATTCCTCAAGTGCCTTATTTTCAGAGTGATTTACAGGTCAAATTCTCATTATTTTGAATCTCTAAAAACAAATTCTTCAGAACTTCCATTTCCCATCCAGAGTTTAGTAGCAACAATGCCCAATGTGCAAAGCACTTGGAGCCTCTCAAGTGAAAGGCACTTGTACAAGCACAAAATTACATCTAAATGCATGTATTACAGTGTTAATCTGTCGTGGTTTAACTCCAACCTGCAACAAAGAACCACGTGGCCGCTCACTCACTTTCCCCCCCCCCAGCTGTGGGATGGGGGGGAGAATTGGAAGAAAAAGGCAAAACTCGTGGGTTGAGATAAAGGCAGTTTAACAGAACAGCGAAGGAAAGAGGAAAATAACAATAATACTGATAGAGGAATGTACAAAACACGATTAATATACCACCGCTCACCGACCAGACCTGGAAAGTCCCAGCCCAGTTCCAAACAGCGACTACCCTGGCCAGCTTCCCATCTGTATACTGTGCATGGTGTCACATGGTATGGAATGCCTGTGTCCCATACCAACTCCTTGTGAAAATTAACCCTATCCCCGCCGGAACCAGGAAATAGTCCAAGAGGTTAACACATATTTTGGCAACAGTAACTAAAACATCATTATTATCATAATTTAAATCAAAGACAAGCCAAATTATACATTTAAGGCTTGTGTAGTTGCTAACAATTCTTTACTGACTTTTTTTAAAAAAGGCAGGCTTAGCATGTACTGCTTTACAGGAAGTTTAACATGAAAAGTTTTTCAGGATATGTCTGCTACCCACTGATAAGAAAGAGATTTCTGGAAGATTCCCACTAACAACATTCCTCCACATATTGACTTGCGGAAAGCAGACTCCACAACCTGTGGGGTTGTAAAGTAGGTATGTTTATTCGGCGCCAGGCAGCACGGGGGGTCACCCCACCACAATCGTGCGCACCCACCGCGGCAGTTAGCTTAAGATTTATACAATCACACTTTACATATTCAAGGGGCACCTATACATATCCATGACTTTTCCCCGAAAAGGCGGTGTTTATTACAATGAGTTACGAGAAATCATTTTCATAGTCTCCGCCTTTAACTCCTCCCCATTGCACATGTGCAGTGTCTCCTGGTGGTCGTGGGCCGGGGGTCTCGGGGATGAAGGCCATGTCTTCCTCACTGTGTACCTCTCGCTTTTAATGTTAATGTGTTGCTCCAGGCTACCGGGTTGGGAAACCAGCTCGCTCTGTCAGGACAACGGGGTTCCTTCTTTGAATACCAATTGTTCCCTTATCTCCCAGCCAGGCCAATGTGACCACTTTATGGTTTCAACACCTCCTTTCTTTTGCCTAAACACCTTATCAATGGCTTAAGGCGATAGATACACAGCTTAAGCCAAGCAATGGCCCTGCCATTAACCCTTCAGTGTTATCCCCCTTATCAATCCCCCCTTTTCTAAGAGATTAGTAAATTCTTTTACTTATTCCTACAGCATGCTTTCTTTCTCTAAGCATTTCTTAAAATATTTTCCTGACTCGACTTTTTGTCGAAGCTGATGCTTCTTCCAAAGTTCATAATCACTTGTGGTTCCTTTTGCACAGCACATAAAGCATCTAAGTAAAGTGCAAATCATAATCCCTAAGACTATTATTGTAATTAATAATACAAACAGCTGTTTCAACCAAGCAAAGTCAGGCAGCCACGAGGTTAATTTTTTCCAAAGATCAGAAAAAACAAGTGAAGTATCATCTTGAGATACTTGATGTAGTACCCTTGACTTTTGCCAAATTCGAGCAATGTCCATTTCCACTCTTTTCTCTTGATTTATATATGAGCAGCAACTCTGGTTTATTAT
>JARKVS010013237.1:56760-72840 GCA_030770645.1 Numenius phaeopus
AGCAATGGCCCTGCCATTAACCCTTCAGTGTTATCCCCCTTATCAATACTGATTATGTAAGCACCCTCAGCAGGGAAAGGAGAAAATGTCTAAACCTTTAAATAGTGCAGATAGATAGCAAGTTGATTCAGGGAACAAAATATAAATCACAGTGTGATTTATCAAACATTTTTCTGTTTTTTTACTCACTAGAAAGATGAGCAGTATGTGGAGGAATGTTGCTAGTCTAAGCTTTTTAACAAATACAAATAAAACAATCCAGTAGTAATTACAAAAACTTAAGAGTCAATAAACCTTTCCATTTTCAGCATCATCAGTGATCAGCCATGTGATCATAGTGTTGTCCCAAAGCAGAGTCATTTACCCAGTGTGCAGACACCAATATACACACAGAGTAGAGGTATTATTTATTTAAATAATTTCTGCAGAGATGAATGCTAGGTGGTAATCCACAAAGCTAGCACACTGGCCTAAAAACTCTTAGGAATATTTATACAGTTCAAAACACAGGAATACACACCCTTAATTATAATTGTTGGTTAGTACCTTATCTTAACAATTTCTAGTGGTTTGATGTGGGAAGCTGGTGTAGAGCAGGGAGCTTAGTGGAGGATCAGATAGGCAATTGTGCTTGCTAGACAGGGAGGGCTGGGGCGAGCAAGAGCCACAATCGCAGAGAATACAACATCCTGAGAGATAAGGGAAGTAGCAGCTTGCTAAAGCTGACACAGCTGAGCAAAATCACTTTAGGCCAAATCTCATGGAGCAAGACTACAAAGACCACCAGAGTACGTGAGGACCCTAGACATCGCAACACACATGTGAATAGGGGTGAATACCTATGATAATGAGTTCTCAGAAAGATAACGAATGTGTTAAACAGTTACGGGAAGTAATATGAATATGAATGTACTGCTGAAATATAATCCTGAACCCCTTGACCATCGGTATGCGTATTTGGAGGAAACATCCCCTATGTGTCTGGCGCTGCAAATAAAGAATGCCTGCTTAATAACTCTGGTTATTGAGTCTTTGTGATGAAACGGGAAAAAGGACTTCACTGAGAGGTTCAAATTAACAATTTATTTGGACTTCACTCACAGGTCCAATACGTCACTATTGCGAGTTCTATGTGTACAATGGCGATTACACTATTGCAATTTAAAATCAATTCGCGGAATACACTATTGCAACCTACAAGTGATCCCGAAAAGTACCAACACAAACCACAAGCGCGCTAGATATTAATACCTTAAAAGAGTGCACAAATCACGATCTTAATAGCATGCCATATACCATACGTATGTTTCTTTATCACTTACCCTTTCTCTCAGGTAAGGTCGCTCAATCCCTGGGAAGTTACCCTGTACAGCGTCCTGGACAAGGGGGGGGACGAATCTCCTACAGGCCAGCTGTATCGTTGGAAGATTACCCCCATTTTCCTCCTCAAACCTTGCGGTTTATATTTCCTGATTCTGTGGGGGTGCAGGATTATGCCTGAGTGGATTACACTATCTGGGATATTTACCTCTGGTGGTGCGATGGCTAAGTCTCTGTTGCCAATTTTGTGATGTCTAGCACTCAAAGTCATGGGACTAGTGGTGGGATGGGACTCAGGGCATTTTATTTGTTAAGGGAGTTAAGGCTCCATTCGGTTTCGGTTCTTATTGTGATGCAATCTTGAGACAACCCCAGGCTGAGCCGTTTTTGCAGCTTCCCCGAAGTTATCTCTGCATAGACAAGGCAAGGCGGAGATGAAGCTGAGTCGGATGACAAACCCCTGCATCTCACCTATTGTGCTCTGAAACCGGTTTGGCTGGGTGCTCCCATACAGTCTTTCACTGCATCAATTTGGCAACCCAGATGGGACAGACTCTGCTCGGCTTCAGGATCCACTGAGAAAGAGGACTCCCTTGGTGTCCCTGGGATTTCCCGGTGGGACTCCTCAACTCACTGGCTCACTGCAGGAGCAGACAAGGACCATCCTGGTAAGGCATTCTTTTGGTTTGTTTTTTTGGTTTTGGTTTTGGATTAGGTATACCTTGGTTTGGAAGGTGCCCGTAATACGTAGAAGACATTCTACGTGGGGTGCCGCATGCATGTTAGATAGTTGATATCTGGTGCTTACTTGGTTTGGGTATTTGGAACTATGAATGTGGTCTATGATATTGTTTATTTGCACTATTTCGAATTGTGTATTGATCTTTTTGATACGTGTGTTATTTTTGTGATCGTATATTTTGTCAACTTAGACATATGTCACCTCTATTGCTGCTAAATAATGTGTGAGTGAGTGTGCGTGAAACATCAGGGCTATGAAGTGAGTGCAGAGTCCTGATCCGTGGTTCCGTCCTCCCACGAGGGAAACGGCTGGAGACGGACGAAGTGTATGTCTATGTCTGAAAAGGTAACTGCAATATATCACAGTCCTGACTGGTGGTGTTTGATACATGGGTGGAGAGATTTTTCATGTAAGCCAATCTTTGTTTTTAAATGTTTTGAGTGTGGTGAACAAGTGTGGGTCCGATTTGGAAACAATTTTTGGTGTACTCAGTGCGAAGGCAACTGGTCAGATTGGGATAAGATAGAACGGTCGGGGCAGCTTGAACGAGTAGTCTGTGGAAATAACGGAAGAGAGTTTAAGAATAGGTAATGGGGGGCCAGCAAAGCATACCCAAACGATCTCCCTTAGAATGTGTCCTGGCACATTGGAAGGAACTTAGTGGAATATCAGGAGGGACATTATGTAAGAAAACTCTTAGGAAGTATTGTAATCGGTGGTGGCCCTTGTACAATTTGGATAATGGACACAAGTGGCCATTGAATGGTACTGTAGATTTTAATACCACGAGAGACCTGATGTTTTTCCTCCAAAGGGAAGGAAAATGGGACGAAGTTATGTATGCAGATATGTTTCGGGCGTTGAGGGACAACCCCGATTGGCGTAAGGACTGTGGATTGCAGGAATGCTTTGTAATGGCGTTAGGAAAGGGAAAGAACAAGGACAATGTAGATGTAGAACCTCCCGAGACCCTGGGATACCCGTACCCTCCACCACTTCCTCTGTCCGTTGACCCCTTCTTTCAGCCTCCCCCTGACACTGCCCCAATCCCTCTTGGGGCTCAGGCACCCCCCGCCGCAAGTCCGCCATCTCCCCCACCCTCGGAAGATGGGAAGGGAGACGGAGACTCTCCCATAACTTCGAGACCTAGGAGTAAAACCCTAGGAGATCAGCCACATGTATTAGCTCCACTGAAGGTAGTGATGGGACTGGAGGGGCTGGGAAGAGTGAAGGCTCCATTTTCAGCTTCAGATTTAGATGCATGGAAAGACGTAGTCAGAGGATATAGAGACGACCCCGAGAAGGTAGCCAAAAGATTTGAATTAATCGTTAAAAATCAGGATGCGGATTGGGCAGATGTTGATCTAATGTTGTCTGAAATGACAGAAACCGAAAAGCAACTGGTATTAAAAATGGCCAGAACACACGTACAAACACAGGTGACAGCAGGGACACTAGGGGGAACCATAGACCATAATTTTCCTTTGAATGACACCCACTGGGATCCTGTCATGGTTTCAGCCGAATTTACCAAAACCAGACCGACAGATGGCCCTTCCCCCCCCTCTCCCCCCCCAGAAGAGGAGAGAGGAGAGAAAGAGATAAGGAGATTCAGAAGTTTAGAATCACAGAATCACAGAATCACAGAATCTTAATGGTTGGAAGGGACCTTTGAGATCATTGAGTTCAACCACATTAAAAAAAAAAAAACCCACAACACACAAAAACAAACAAACAAGCAAACAAAAAAAAAACCCAACAACAACAAAAAAAAACCACACCAAAAAAAAAAAAAAAGCACCCACCAACTAAACCCCACACCCACAACCTCACACACAACACCCCACCACAAACCAACAATCCCGGGCACTAGAGCATGCCCTGAAGAGCCATGTCTACACGTTTCTTAAATACCTCCAGGGATGGTGACTCCACCACCTCCCTGGGCAGGCTGCTCCAGTGCTTGACCACTCTTTCAGTAAAGTAATTCTTCCTAATATCTAATCTAAACCTCCCTTGCCGCAGCTTCATACCATTATGAGAATGAACTAAACTACTTTAATGAAGAATTAATATTGAAATAAAACAAAACAAAAAAAAGAAAATAATGAAATAGATACAATATATACAAAACCGTATCAAGCTCCCAGGATGACAGTCACGTCACCGGCAGGCACTGGGGAAGTCCCAGACTGGACTCAGCGACGGATGGGAACTGGATTCCAGCTCTGGAGTCAGGAACACACGGATCGGGATCAAAGGCAGATGAACAGAGTCCTCTCTGGACGTCGGCCATCGCAGGAAGACCCTTGACCCTTTGATCCCTCAGCTTTTATACTGAGCATGGGGCAGATGGGATGGAATACCCCAGTTGGTCAGGTTTGGGCCACCTCTCCTGTCCCCTCCTCCCCACTGATGTGACCCCTCTACGTTTTTTCCGTTTCCGACCCTCTGAGGGGGCAAATAACAAAATTGGCTGCCCTTGGTTGTTATGGCAATAAGTGTAAGCAAGGGCCTCCCTGCAGACCATTCCTTGGCATGGAGCACAAACATTGGGCTTATCATTCTGAGAACGAGCAGTTTTCTCCACAATATGCCGTTAATTTCAGAGAGTTAGAGGAGGCCTAGCTAGGATGTAAAGTTACAGAACAGAAAATTGGTTCAGTTTTACTTTGAACCGGGACAGATCTGAATGTCCCTGCTCAATATCGATTGATGACCAGATACAGGGATTGGGTAAAATTGGGATTGGAAAATGCGGTCCCTAAGTCTATTAATTATTCGGCCTTATATGCTGTGAAGCAGGGGCCAAAGGAGACCCTTACCGAATTTTTAGATAGACTCAGAAATGCTATGAGGAGGTGTACGAATCTTGATCCTGCATCTGAAATCGGGCAACAGCAATTGGTGAACCTGGTCCTAGGGCAATCTACGCCTGACATTAGGAAGAAACTGCAGAGGTTAAAGGAGCCAGATATCAGGGATCTGGAAAAATTACTAGAGGAAGCGTGGCGAGTTTTTCGTAATCGAGAAGATGCAGATAGGCAAAAATTTTCTAAAATCATTGCCACAGCAAAAATAGCAGCATTAGAACAAAGAGGGGAACCACAGAAGGGAAGCTTTAGAGGACAAGGAAGAGGAAGCAGACGGGGAGGAGGGCGTGGAGGATTCCAAAACTCTTTGGGATGCAATCAATCTGCTTACTGCAAAAGGGAAGGACATCGGAAAAATGAATGTCCACAGCTCCAGGGGAAACCCCAAGCATTATTAGCTTCAATGGAGGAGGAAGATTGACGGGGACCTGGGGCATCTACCCTGGCGGATCCACTGGTCACCATAAAGCTAGGGAACAGGGAAAAGGAGGTAGATTTTCTGGTAGATACAGGAGCCTCTTTTTCTGTTTTGAATCAAGAATTAATACCTATTAGCAAGGACTCTATAGATGTGGTAGGTGCTACTGGCCAACCAGAAAGGGCTTTCTTTTCGAAACCTTTGCAATTCAAGCTAGGAAAAGCAATTGGGTGCACCAATTTCTATACTTGCCAAATTCTCCAAAATCATTATTGGGAAGAGACTTACTAGAAAGATTGGATGCCAATATTTCTTTTAATCATGGAAGAATGGAACTAAAAGTGAACGAAGAAAACCTTATAGAAATTCTCAGCTTATCACTAGTAACTCCGAGTTTGGTTGCTGGTGACTCCCCATGTAAAAAAGAAATAAATCAGACATATCCAGGTGTTTGGGCCACAGACACCCCAGGCAGAGAAAATAATGCAATACCTATAAAAATAGAACTAAAAGAAGGCATTCATAAAGTCCGCCTTAGGCAGTATCCCTTGAAACTAGAAGATAGAAAAGGGATGGAAGGAATCATAGAGAAATTTCTAAAGTGTGGATTATTAGTGGAATGTGAATCAGAATACAATACTCCGATTTTGCCGGTCAAGAAGACTGATGGGTCCTACCGAGTAATACAGGATCTGAGAGCAATCAACAAGATAGTGAAAGATCTCCACCCAGTAGTGGCAAACCCCTATACCTTACTAACAAAATTGAAAAATGGTTAGATTTGGTTTACAGTACTAGATTTAAAGGATGCATTTTTCTGCCTGCCAGTAGCCAAGGAGAGCCAGAAATTATTCGCCTTTGAGTGGAAAAACCCTTCAACAGGACAAAAAACTCAATTGACCTGGACAGTGTTGCCCCAAGGATACAAGAATAGCCCTACTCTATTTGGGAACCAATTGGCTCGGGATTTAGAGTCCTGGAACCCACCTTCAGGAGATGGAACTTTGTTACAGTATGTAGATGACCTGCTGATAGCAACTACAGAAGAAACAGACTGTGTAGCATGGACTATTAGTTTATTGAACTTTCTTGGATTAACTGGTTATCGAGTTTCCCAACAGAAAGCCCAACTAATACAATGACAGGTCACCTATTTGGGATATGAGATATCTGGAGGACAGCGGGAATTGGGCACAGCTCAGAAAGAAGCTATCTACAAGACCCCAAACGGTAAAAGAACTGAGAACTTTCCTTGGAATGACAGCTTCCTTCCTCAATAGCCAAACTTTGGAACCACCCACACATGACTGTGTGGAAACCATAAAGACTTTATACTCCAGCCGAAAGGACTTGAAAGAAACTCCCTTGGAAGAAGCAGAAAATTGGTATGTAGATGGGAGCAGTTTCATTTGAAAAGGAAGCCGCCTAGCAGGATACGCGGTAACGACCGTTGACAAGGTAATTGAAGCAAAGCCACTTCCGGCTGGGACATCTGCACAGAAAGCTGAAATCATAGCTCTTACTCGGGCCTTAGAATTAGGAAAAAATAAAAAGATTAATGTGTGGACTGATTCCAAGTATGCCTTTGGAGTAGTGCATGCTCATGGAGCAATTTGGAAAGAAAGGGGACTTCTGACATCACAAGGAAAACAAATCAAACACGCAAAAGAGATTTTGAACTTGTTACAAGCTGTACAAGAACCTGAAACTGTTGCTATTACGCATTGCAAAGGGCACCAGAAAGGCAACACCCAGGCAGAAAGAAGAAATCGACTGGCGGACTCTGAGGCTAAACAGGTGGCAGAACAAATGCTGGAAAATAGTGTATTAGCATTAGTACCTGATAAAGGTAACGAGTGGAAAGATGATGTGTGGGTAACAGCAAGAGGTGTAGAACCTGTAAAATACTCAAAAATTGATAAGCAGTTAATCCGAGACTTGAGGGGGACAGTTCCAGAACATGGATTTGCCACATTGTATGACAAACATATAGTAATACCATCTAATGCCCTACTCAGATTGATCTTGGAACAACACAATAGAACCCATTGGGGGGCAGACGCTCTATATCAATTTTTGAGCCAAAAATGGGTAGGACACAACATGTACACCATCACGAGACAGGTAACTAAGTGCGTGTTATGCTTGAAAAATAACCCTCAGACGACTGTGAAACCCCAGATCGGAGTCATAGGGAAAGGAAATATGCCTGGAGAACAATGGCAAATTGATTTCTCGGAACTTCCTAGAAAAGGGGGGTTTAGATACTTGTTGGTATTAACAGATACCTTTTCTGGATGGCCAGAAGCGTTCCCTTGTTGAACAAATAAAGCTAGAGAAGTTTCGAAGGCCTTGCTACATGAGATAATACCGAGATTTGGGGTACCTTCTGTAATGTCCTCGGATCGGGGAACACATTTTACTGCTGAAATTGTACAACAGGTCAGCAAGGCATTAGGAACTGATTGGCAGTTACATACTCCTAACAGGCCACAAGCGAGTGGACAAGCAGAAAAAATGAATCATCTAATCAAACAGCAGATTGCTAAAATTTGTCAAGAAACTAATATGTACTGGTATCAGGCTTTACCTTTAGCACTGCTAAGGATACGAGCCAAGCCACGGGCCAAAGAAGGCTTAAGTCCCTTTGAAATTTTGTATGGCAGACCATATTACATGCCATATCAAGGAGAGGACTTGAACCAGGTGGGAGAACAGCATTTGACACAATATATAATAGCTCTAAGAAAACAATTAGACAGAATTAACAAGTATGTGTTAGATACTAGAGCGCGAGGATTAGATAAACCTATTCATCCTTTTAACCCTGGAGACTGGATATATGTTAAGAATTTTTCAGGAGACCCTCTTCAGGAAAAATGGAGTGGACCTTACCAGGTACTGTTGACCACCTTCACTGCAATTAAGATCAAGGAGCGACCTGCCTGGATCCACTACAGTCGAGCAAAGAAAGCTCCTGATCCTGTAGAACAAGAACAGTGGACTTCAGAGCCCACCGGACCCTTGAAATTGAACCTTCAGAGACGCTAAGACAGGTTTTTAATAACAGTCATATTTGTTTGCATAATGAAGATTGTAACAGCGTGGCATCAAAATTTATATTTTGAGTTAATGCAAAATATTACAGATAACTTTAACCTTTCTGACTGCTGGATGTGTGCTCAGATTCCCGAAAATTCCCAGAGAGGCTTTCCTCTCTTAGGAGTCCCTTTGAGTAATTGGACTGAACTGAATCCATATGCACTGCTTAACACTAGTTATCAATGTAAGACTATAGGGGCCCCGATGGGAGAACCTTCCTTTTAACTGACTAATGTTAGTTGGCCAGCAAAGATGGTTAGCCTGAATAATACCGGACCCAATTTTGGAAGGTTTACCTTTAATACCACAAGATACAATTGGACAAATATTTCATCTTTCTCAGATTACTATGCACCCAACTTTTCCCTTAATGAACAAAGGTGGGTGGATTATTTTTTTGGAAGACATACGGGGAACCCCTCAATGAAAATCAGTGCCCCTTGCAATCTTCCGGATGGAAAGTGGTGGCTGTGCGCAGATAAAACAGCCAGAAAGATCCTGCCTGGTAATTGGAGCGGGGAATGCATAATGGGAATCCTTGTCCCTTCTGTAACCATCCATAATCATAGCCTAGTTGGGATATTAAGGACCCCTTGGCTCCGAACTAAGAGAAGTAGCCTTAATCCTCTAGTTGAACAGGGCCTAGGGTACCATAGTTTAGTCAGGTGGTTTCTCCCTTGGCTTGGAGTAAGTGAGTTAGAAAAGGCACTAATTAATATCTCAGAGAGCATGGAGATAGCCTTCAATGCTATGGGCAATGCCATTCAGGCCCAACAACAAGAAATAAACCAATAATCAAAAATAGTTCTGCAAAATAGAATGGCCTTGGATCTGATATATGCCAAGGAAGGAGGAGTATGTACAGTAGTAAATAGCAATTGTTGTGTGTATATAGACCAAAGTAGGCGAATTTCAACTGATTTACAAACAATCTGGCAGCAAGTACAGATATTCCACCAGATTTCATTAGATGACACTTCCTGGGGAATTGATAATTTGTGGAACAAGCTCACCTCCTGGCTTCCTAATTTAACTTGGCTAAGGCAACTCTTCGCATTTGTTGTTCGACTTGCTGTTTTAATTGCTTTGACATGTATAATCATACAATGTGCCCTTTGGTGGTGTAAAGAAAACCTAGATAATTATGAAAACTGGAAACGTAACCAAATCAAACACCAGGTGGAAACTGGAAAATATTTTAAGAAAACGTTGATTGATAATGGAGTTTTACAAGTGTGGCAAAGGAATTCGCCTTGTACATAGAAAAGGGGGGAATTGATGTGGGAAGCTGGCGTAGAGCAGGGGGCTTAGTGGAGGATCAGATAGGCAATTGTGTTTGCTAGACAGGGAGGGCTGGGGCGAGCAAGAGCCACAATCGCAGAGAATACAACATCCTGAGAGATAAGGGAAGTAGCAGCTTGCTAAAGCTGACACAGCTGAGCAAAATCACTTTAGGCCAAATCTCATGGAGCAAGACTACAAAGACCACCAGAGTACGTGAGGACCCTAGACATCGCAACACACATGTGAATAGGGGTGAATACCTATGATAATGAGTTCTCAGAAAGATAACGAATATGTTAAACAGTTACAGGAAGTAATATAAATATGCATGTACTGCTGAAATATAATCCTGAACCCTTTGACCATCGGTACGCATATTTGGAGGAAATATCCCCTATGTGCCTGGCGCTGCAAATAAAGAATGCCTGCTTAATAACTCCGGTTATTGAGTCTTTCACTGCGTCAGGTTAGTACAGTCTCTTGCTTTGATTTAAAGTCACATGGTCCTTTACAGAATCACGGAATCGTCAGAGTTGGAAGGGACCTCTAGAGATCATCTAGTCCAACTCCTCTGCTAAAGCAGGGTTGCCTAGAGCACATTACTCAGGACTGCATCCAGGTGGGTCTTGAAGCTCCAGAGAAGAGGACTCCACACCCTCCCTGGGCAGCCTGTTCCAGGGCTCTGGCACCCTCACCAGAAAGAAGTTTTTTTTCTCGTATTTGAATGCAAGTTCCTATGTTCCAGCTTGTGCCCGTTGCCCCTCATCCTGTCACTGGCAACCACTGAAAAGAGTCTGGCTCCAATTGATGTGCACATGCTCCAGTACCGGGTGGGTGGGGCGGTAGTCCAGTTCAGTCTCTAATTGAGTCGGTGGTCATTATCTCCCACTTCCACCTTTACTTTTCCCCTAGTTACTGCAAATCTTTGTTGACTTTATGCTTTATCCAGCAGCTGTCTGGTTTTCAGCTGGTTTCAGCACCTTCTGCAATGGGATGTTCCTTGTTATCAGCCTTCCATTCTTCTTCAAGGGTCTATTCATTAGCAAGACATTTATTGTTTATACAAAGTGTCCTGTTTCACAAGGCCTTGTAACCTTTTTACAGCTCTTTGTTCTTACTTAGTAAGAGATTCTACCTTCTAAAATATATTTTACCTTTTGTACATTCTACCTTCTTAAAGTACATCAATAGCAGTCATATAAATCTTTTTTTTTTGTACAAAAGGATGCTTGTAAAGACTGTTGAGCTGTCTCTTTGGAAAACACTATAAGCATAATTCAGAATATATTACAAAACCAGCACAATTGTAATATATGGTGAATACAAAAAAAAACCCTTTTTAAATGTACTGAAATGAATCACTTTTTACTCCCAGGAAGGAACTGTAACATAGAATTAATTAGACCTATACCCTCCAAAGGTCCTGTGGAACTTGGATAATGAGATGAAGTCTCTGTGCTCAAAAAGCAATTAAGACTGGCTTTGCTATCTCTTGTGCAACCCAGAGGAGTGGAAACTCACCTGCCTACCATGGGATGCAGATATGGAGGGAGCCCTCTGTAGACGGGACAGCCCTGCTTTTCAGCAGCAAAGACAGTAAAATCAAGATAACAGAGACTCTGTGTAGTTCTTTGTTTCCTCGAGAGGCTACCATGCCTGATGACTGACTGTCGTGGTTTCGGCTGAATTTACCAAAACTGGACCGACAGATGGCCCTTCCCCCCCCTTCTCCCCCCCCGCAAAAGAGGAGAGAGGAGGAGAAAGAGATAAGGAGATTCAGAAGTTTAGAATGAACTAAACTACTTTAATGAAGAATTAATATTAAAATAAAAAATAAAGAAGAAAATAATGAAATAGATACAATATATACAAAAAAGCATCAAGCTCCCAGGATGACAGTCACGTCACCGGCAGGCACTGGGGAAGTCCCAGACTGGACTCAGCAACGGATGGGAACTGGATTCCAGCTCTGGAGTCAGGAACACACGGATCAGGATCAAAGGCAGATGAACAGACAGAGTCCTCTCTGGACGTCGGCCATCGCAGGAAAGGGGCTGACCCTTTGATCCCTCAGCTTTTATACTGAGCATGGGGCAGATGGGATGGAATACCCCAGTTGGTCAGGTTTGGGCCACCTCTCCTGTCCGCTCCTCCCCACTGATGTGACCCCTCTACGTTTTTTCCGTTTCCGACCCTCTAAGGGGGCAAATAACAAAATTGGCTGACCTTGGTTGTTATAGCAATAAGTGTAAGCAAGGGCCTCCCTGCATACCATTCCTTGGCATGGAGCACAAACATTGGGCTTATCATTCTGAGAATGAGCAGTTTTCTCCACAATATGCCGTTAATTTCAGAGAGTTAGAGGAGGCCTAGCTAGGATGTAAAGTTACAGAACAGAAAATTGGTTCGGTTTTACTTCAAACCGGGACACTGACCTTAGCCTCATTACCTGTGAAATGCATATTAAAGTTGACACCCCTGCATATGCTAATGAAGATTATAGAGATCATGACATATATGACTACAGCACTTGTCTCTCCACCCAAATCATACTACATGTCACCTAGGGGAGGGAAACCTCGTAATTTTGGGGATAAAAAGATGGAGAAAATGACTGTTAAATTGGGAGAGAATAAACTTGATACCTGACTGATCAGTCGATGGGCTGGTTCTCTTCCTCCACCCCAGGCAGGGATGCCTTTCTGGGTAAGTGCTGCACCTTTCACCCTCAGGTGAATGCTACCCCTGGGTTGTTGTATTATTTTTGCTAGCAATGTTAACCTTAATTAGTAGTGGTAGTGTAGTTAGTGAATTTTTCAACGGCAATCTCAAATCTGTTCTGTTGCTCTCAATAAAATAACTAATTTTGATTATTTGTGAATCTGATTCAGTGAAAGTCCTTTGCTGGGACTCTGATAGACAAATATCAAAACTACATTCCTTTTAACGCAACAGGTCCTTGGCACCTAACTCCCCTTAGAATAGCAGTATTTGTTATGTATGATGATACATGTGCTTATCACTGATCATGGTAATGTTTTTCTAGTTTAGTGGCCAGAGCACTTCCAGGAAAAGGCTGTTTCCCCCAGTCAGCATATGACTATTGTGAATCCCATTCTCCTGCATCTAATCTTCTCTCTTCTAGATAGAGGGAATCTAAGTCCTATTTTGAATTACAGTTTCCTTGGTAAATGCCTAACTTGAAGATCTGAGTATGTCAATACCTTGAGCCCTTTGGAATCACGATCCTTCATGAATCCAGCTCCTAGAAAGCAACTGTTGTTTGTACTTCTGAAAAAAAATCCCATTTCAATGTTCTAAAAGCAGACACAGTTTGATGAGGCTACATTCAATACGTTCTGGGATGCCCTGTAAAAATGAAAGCGTTAAATGCAACTAAAACTGCTGTCTATTTAAAAACTTTTTAATATTTAGTGAATGCAATAGTATATATGAATTTGTTGGAAATTTTAATATTTTACTATATATAGGGAGAAGGTATAATTATAGTACTAAGCATATTAAAACTATAGCATATCAAAGTAAATACCTGATTAAAACTCTGGAGATGCTTCTCTTTCCCATTAAATAGTCATAAGGAAAAAAATATTTGAAGAAATGTTTTCCCTTTCTATATCAATTTATACCAGTTGTCTAAGAATCTTCCTGCAATCATTATTATAACCTAGGTAAGCACTGCTATGATTTTACTAGTTATTTTTATATAGGAAACCAGCAGGTTCCTCATTTATTTTTTTTATTGGTAAATAGATTTCTAATTTAATATTATAAACAAATAGTTTTATTACAAGCTAGCACTTTCAAGTAGTGGACTTCAAGATTAATTGAAGTTTACTGCAATAATATATCAGCAAGATTAGGAAAAAAATAGTTTCATAAAGCCACCAACAGAAGTCAATTACTAAAGTCACCCTACCAGCTCAAGAGGTCTCTGCCAGGATGGTGGGCACTCATTTCAGAGCTAAAACCTGTGATTCTACAGAGAAAGCCCCTGTAATGTCTAATGCTTCAACCCAGCCAGAACTGGTAAGAAAGGAGACTCCGGTACAGATGGTAGGTTGCAATGAGTGCCCAGACCCTTCTCCTGGAGAAAAGGAAAGTACCTGCAAAAGCTGTGCACAGACTGATGATCTGTTGCATCAGGTGGCTGAGCTGCAGGAAACAGTTGAAAGACTGTGCATTATTAGAGGGGCTGAGACAGAAACAAATAAGTGGTTTCAGAACCGTGCTCCTGTGGCAGACACCACAGATAATGAGGCACCTTGGACCCTGGTGACCCACAAAAGCAGGACTCTGCTTCAGTCCTCACCTTCCAGCATTACAACCATAAATAAATATGAAACTTTAACAGCTGTAGACACCCACAAGCAAGGTCTATAAGGAGAAACTGTACCAGCAGCACATAGTAGATACCATAAAAAAAAAGATGAGTGCTCACAGTGTGTGACTCTCTGTTAAGGGGCACTGAGGCACCCATCTACCAGCCTTACAGGGAGTCACAAGGAGTATGCCACCTTCCAGGAGCTAAGATATAAGATGCTGCTGAGAGTGCCGCAACTTGTCAAGAGCACAGTCCACTATCCATTGCTACTCTTTCATGTGAGCATGAATGACACCACAAACCAGAACCTGGGAAGAATCAAAAAAATACTATAAAGCCCTGGGGGCATGTCATGGCTTGGGCCAAATTCGCTAATGACTAGACAACAGATTCTCTCCCCTACCTTTTGGTCCAAAGACAGGAAGAAAAAAAATAAAGAGATTTATGAGTTTAGAAAAAGCTAAACTACTTCAGTAAAATATTGGTAATAAAATAAAAAGGAAATACTGAAATAGATACTATATATATATATAAAAATATATACAAAACAATATCAAGCTCCCAGGGAGATGCCACTAGCGGACACTGGGGAAGCTCCAGACTGGACTCAGCAACAGATGGAAAATGGATTCTGGATGTAGCTTCAGGAATGCACAAAAAAAGCATCAAAAGCAAAAAAAAAAAAAAAAAAAAAAAAACACCAAAACAACCAAAAAAAAAAACCAAAAAAACCCAAAAAAAACCAGACAGGTTCTCCTTAGCTATCAACCACAGAAGAAATAAAACCACTGCAAAAGAACACAGACCTTTTGATCCCTCAGCTTTTATAATGAGCAGGGTACATGGGATGGAATGCCCTATTGGTCAGTTTGGGTCACCTGTTCTGTCCACTCCTCTCCACAGGTGTGATGTGACCCCTCCACAGGGTAAACAAACAAGTCAGCTGACCCTGATTGCCACAGCAATAAGTATAAGCAAGAGTCTCTCCCACTGAACAGAATGTTGTCTCTGCTCCACCCCAAACCAGGACATTCCATACTGTTTGCATCATGCTCAGATCACTAATACTTCTTATCCAGCAGATATATACATATAAAGATATGCATATATATACACAGATCAGTCATTTATGATTTATCTTTATGCATGAAAGTTCTTTAAGTCCATTTAGTTCATAATTGCACAGTTTCATCTATTATAGCAGACTCGGGATTGAGTATTCTCACTGAGGGTCAAATTTTCTTGAGGTATACACTGAATTTCACCCACCAAGTACATCCAGGTCCCTGAGCAAAAACAGTGCCACAAATGGGTTTGCCTTTGCCCAAAGAAGGAAAAACCCAAACAGTTTTCCCCAGCATATCCCTTTCATGCACCACAGGGACTTTATTTCCTTCTGCAATATGTAAAAGGTCTGATCGAGCAAGACCAGCCCAACTGATGGATCCCCCAGTGTTAACTAACCAGGTAGCTTGTGCTCAATGCTTGTCCTAATTTTTAAAGGATCCACCACCCATTGCTTTCAGGGTGCTTTTTAACAATCCATTATATCGTTCAATTTTCCCAGAAGCTGGTGCATCATAGGGGATACGATACACCCACTCAATGTCAGGTTTGAGGGACTGTGATGTAGTCAATTTGCCAGGCCTCCCCATACTTATATTTTAACCATCGTCCCCCATACCACAAAGGTTTTAACTGCTTAGCTTGCTTGATTTCAGCACATATTTCACAGTTCTGGATAACCTGCGCAATGGTGTCCATGGTTAAATCCACAGTTGTGGATAACCTGCGCAATAGCGTTCATGGTTAAATCCACCCTCGGTCACAAGCCCACCTATATGTTGCATCCCTTCCTTGATGACCTGAAGTGTAATGGGCCCATCAAGCTAAAAAGAGTTCACCTTTATGTTCCCAGTCTAAATCTGTCTGGAAAATCTTAGCAGCCTGATCACTCAGCTTATATAGTCTTTCAGATCACTAAGTCCATCAGTGTTAT
>JARKVS010013241.1:0-32761 GCA_030770645.1 Numenius phaeopus
TCCGGCGGCACTTAGGCGCTGTTCCGGGGTGGCGGGTAGACCGTTTGTCCCCAGCGCTACTTCCAGCAGCCGAAGGGGTCGCTGTTTTACGCTGCCTCCAGTTACGTCATCGTAAAAGTCGGCGTGGTTGGCGCTCCTCCCCGGTGGGCAGAGACTACGTTCTTGTCGCTGTCCGGGAGCGATGAGCCGTATCTCCGTACTAGGGGACCGGCATTGCGGCTAGCCTCCGGAGAGGAGCTAGCGAGGCGGAGGTGGCGCCCGCGGGTTTCCCGGCGAAGTGGAGCGCTGGATGCCGCGGGGCAGGGAAAGACAAAGACCGGCAGTGGTGGTGGCCGGCACTCGAACGCGTACGGCCGGGGAAGACGGGCTCAAGCTCCCAGGATGATGATCACGTCACCAGCAGGCACAGGGGAAAGTCCCAGGCTGGACTCGGTGATGGACAGGAGCTGGATTCTGGATCTGGAGTCAGGATTGCTCGGATCGGGATCAAAGGCAGACGAACAGGCAGGGTCCTCCTCAGATGTCGGCCATTGAAGGAAGAGAGATGACCCTTTGATCCCTCAGCTTTTATACTGAGCATGATGCAGATGGGATGGAATACCCCAGTTGGTCAGTTTTGGGTCACCTGTCCTGTCCGCTCCTCCCTACAGGTGTGACCCCTCTACGCTTTTCCGCTTCTGACCTTCCAACAGGGCAAATAAGAAATTTACCTGACCTTGGTTGTTATAGCAATAAGTATAAGCAAGGGCCTCTCTGCATACCATTCCTTGGTATTATCAGGTCTTATCACTATGAGAGCGAGCAGTTTCTGAACAATATGCCGTTAATTTCAGAGTTTAGTTAGTTAGAAGAGGCCCAGCTCAAAAGGAAAAATTACTGAACAGAAAATTAGTTCTGTTTTACCTCAAACCAGGACATTCGGAGGCTTTACAGAGGGATCTGGACAGGTTGGATCAATGGGCCAAGGCCAATGGGATGAGGTTTAATAAGGCCAAGTGCCGCGTCCTGCATTTTGGTCACAACAACCCCAGGCAACGCTACAGGCTCGGGGAAGAGTGGCTGGAAAGCTGCCCAGCAGAAAAGGACCTGGGGGTGTTGGTGCACAGCCGGCTGAACATGAGCCAGCAGTGTGCCCAGGTGGCCAAGGCGGCCAACGGCATCCTGGCTTGTATCAGGAACAGCGTGGCCAGCAGGAGCAGGGAAGTCATCGTGCCTCTGTACTTGGCACCGGTGAGGCCTCACCTTGAGTGCTGTGTTCAGTTCTGGGCCCCTCACTACAGGAAGGACATTGAAGTGCTGGAGCGTGTCCAGAGGAGAGCCACCAATGTGGTGAGGGGTCTGGAGAACAAGTCCTAGGAGGAGAGGCTGAGGGAACTGGGCATGTTTAGTTTGGAGGAGAGTAGGCTGAGGGGAGACCTCATTGCCCTCTACAACTCCCTGAAAGGAGGGTGTAGAGAGGTGGGTGTTGGCCTCTTCTCCCAAGGGAATAACGACAGGACCAGAGGAAAGGTATGAAGCTGCGGCAAGGGAGGTTTAGATTAGATATGAGGAAGAATTACTTTACTGAAAGAGTGGTCAGGCACTGGAACAGCCTGCCCAGTGAGGTGGTGGAGTCACCATCCCTGGAGGGATTTAAGAAGTGTGTAGACATGGCTCTTCAGGGCATGCTCTAGTGCCCGGGATTGTTGGTTTGGGGTGGGGAGTTGTGTGTGAGGTTGTGGGTGTGGGATTTAGTTGGTAGGTGCTTTTTTTTTTGTGTGTGGTTTTTTTTTTTGTTGTTGTTTTTTTGTTTGTTTGCTTGTTTGTTTTTGTGTGTTGTGGGTTGTTTGTTTGTTTGTTTTTAATGTGGTTGGACTTGATGATCTCAAAGCTCCCTTCCAACCACTAAGATTCTGTGATTCTGTGATTTGAGGGGAAATGTGCATTATGTGAGGGAAATGGCGCTTTTTGAGAGAAAATGGGCCTAATATGGGGGAAAATGGGTGTTATGTGAGGGAAATGGGCATTTTTGAAGGGAAAATGGCCTAATTTAGGGGAAATGGGTGGTTTCTGAGGGAAATGGGTGGTTTTTGAGGGAAAATGGGGGTTATGTGGGGGCAGTGGGCAGGGGGTATTCCTCTTGGGGAGAGGGGTTTTTGGGACAGGACAGATTGGGCTGAAATGGGGGGAGGTGAGGCAAACCCGGCTTTACCCCCTCAAAATGGCCTTGGTGGGGCTGGGAACTGGCGTTTCCCCACCCAAAATGGGGTTCAGCAGCCCAAAACTGGGATTTCCTGGCCAAAAAAAAAAAGCCAGAGGTTGGGGGGGTCCCCCAAAATCACTAGGACCCCCCTCAAAGCTGCTGGAAATCCCTCAAAATCTCCCCCATAAAAAACAATCCCTGGGCCCAGGGATTATTTTCAGCCCAAAATGCCCCAATTCGGGGGGTGATTGGGGTTTTTTTGCCACTAAAACTATAAAATGACCCAGATTTGGTCTCTTATTTTGGGTTTTTTGACACCAAAGACATAAACCAACCCAATTTTGGGGGTTATTTTGGGTTTTGGGGTTTTTTTTGCCGGTCACCCTGGGCAAAAACCACATTCACCTGCCCAAAACTGGCATTTCCCAGCCCAAAAACTACATTTACCCACCCAAAAGTGGGACTTAGGGGCTTCCAAATCCCTTTTCCCTGCCAAAAATGGCATTTACTGGCCAAAAAATGGGACCTAGTGGCCCAAAAATGGTATTTATTGCCCAAACACCACATTTCCCTGTCCCAAACCCACATTCATTGGCCCAAAAAGGGGAATTACTGGTGGAAAAATCCAGTTTCCCTACCAAAAATGGCCTTTCCAGGCCTAAAAATGGGTTTTACTGGTCTGAGAGCCGGCATTTCCCCACCTAAAATGGCTTTCCTGGCCTAAAAATGGCATTTCCCGGCCTAAAAATGGGACTCACCAACCAAAACCTGGGCATTTCCCAATAAAAATGGGAATTACTGGCTAAAAAATCCCATTTCCCTGCCCCAAAATGCCATTTCCCAGCCTAAAAATGGCATTTCCCTGCCCCGATCCCACCTTTATCTGCCCCAAAATGGGATTTATTGGCCCAAAAATGGGATTTCCTGGTCCCAAAAGGGGACTTACCTGCCCAAAAAGGGGATTTATTGGCACAAAAATGGGCATTTATTGGCCCAAAAAAGGGCATTTATTGGCCCAATGGTGGGATTCATTGGCCCAAAAGTGGGATTTATCGGACCAAAAGCCGCAGTTCCCTGTTCCCTGCCCCAAACCCACATTTGTTGGCCCCAAACTGGGACTCACTGGCCCCAAAATGTCCCCCCCCTTGTAAGCATTGGCTCCTCCAGGGATCTGGGGGGGGGGCTGTGGGGCCTGGGGGATCTATGGGACCCGGTGGGATCTATGGGGCTGTCCTGGGTCTGGTGGGGATAGGGTTAATTCCCCCCAGGATCCAGCAGGGACACAGGTATCCCATCCCATGGGAGCCATGCCCAGGGGGTAGCTGGAGCTGGCCGGGGAAGGGGAGGGACAGGAGGTCACCCCAGGGGAGCGGAGCAAGCTGGGGCGTCCCGGGTCCGGTTGTCGAGCGGTGGTATCGTACTCGTGGTTGTGTATTCCTCTGTCAGTGTTATTGTTGTTGTTGTTTCTTGTCCCCTTTGCTGTTCTGTTAAATGGCCTTTGTCTCAGCCCACGAGTTTTGCCTTTTTCTTCCCATTCTCCCCTCCCGGCCGCGGTGGCGGTGGGGGCTCTGGTCTGAGCCAGCGGCTGCCACCTGGTTCTTTGTTGCCGTCTGAGGCCGAACCACGACAGCACCCAAAAGCATCACCATCTTCAATTTCCTCTCCTCTGAAATGTGACCAAGTGATGGGAAGAAAGGAAGAAGAAGAAGGAGAGAGAAGGTCGTTACCACTTTTTCAGTCCGTGTACAGCTGAATTTCACACGTGTAATTCAAGTTAATTTTGCCACAAACCTTGATTGTTGGAAAGCGTTCAAGGGACTCCCCTCCAGCTGCCCACCTCTGGCCCTGGCACGGTGAGCGCCTCCAGGGCCCGGCTGTACAAGCACCGCAGTGACAGGGCTGTGCTGGGCCTTTGTGCATCGGCCGGAGCCTGGCACTTGGAGGGACCGGGGGTTGTGCCTTTGTGCATCCAGAATGGATCAAGCTGGGAAATGAGTCTGCGAGTCACAACCAACGAGGTCCATGGCCAGGCCTGGCTGTGCCCGTGGCTGTGGCTGGAGACCAGTGTGCCCCCAGCATAGCTCAGGTCAGACCGACACTGGATGTCACATCCCTCATCCCCTTTTCCCTGTTTGCAAGTACCGGATCCAGGTGAGCGTCACCTCTGTTGGCACATCTGGCAGCTGGGCTGAGAAGCTGGCCCCAAAAATCCACAGAAACCTCTGTGTGTGTGTCTGCACCCTGCAGTGCCCGCTTCCCATGAGTGCCGGGGTGATGCGAGTGCCCAGGGGTGAGGTGGGGTCATTGAACTGTAAGTGATAAAAAAAGACCTCTTGCTCACCTGATTCCAGGCAATTATCTCCTACTGTGATGTCTCCCGAACTGGCCTGTCCTCTGACCCTCCCCCAAAAGGGCTCACTGAATCTGCTGCCCAACCCATAGAGATCCCCCATTCATCCAGGCAGCTCCTACACTGAAGGCACCTCCCTCCTGATCTTCCCTAGCTGTGTCTTCTCAAGAGTCTGTATCCATACCTTGGATGACTTGTCCCACGCCCCTCAGCAGGTATGATGGCAATGTCACAGCTCAGTGACAGCACATGGGGCTCCAGCCCCTCCTGTCGGTGACCCAGGCACATTGGAGCTGCAGCACCTCAGCTGCGGCACCAGTTCCAACTTGTCACAGATCTTGTGCCCAAGACCTTGTGCAAGCAAAGGCTTTGCGTCAGAGCAGAGACAAGCTGGTGTGGATGGCAGGTGGCAATATAAGGGTGAAATGAAGGTCCCACAAGGTGCAAAACCCTGTTATCGCCAAGGCAAGAGAGGACCACTACTGGCACTTGCAGCCCTGACAAGAGAGGGCTTTGCTGTCTGGGGTGTCTCTGCAGCCCATGAGAGCCTGTGATGGAGGTCGAGCTGATCTCCAGGAAACACAAGGTGCTCCTGAGAACATCCTTGGTTCTAGTCTCCATGTGATCCAGGTACACTGTGAAATATGTTCCCCACTTCCTTGATTGTATTATCAAAGAGAGGAGAGAAAGATGAAAGTAAGAACCAGCAGCAGTTGGAAGCGTTGGCACATGAGTGGAGACCCTGCTGTGATGTGCCTCAAATTCATGCTGCAAAGCTTTGGCATCTGAGGTAGCTTTACAGGCCTGTGTTTGACCACTAAGATGAGCAGCTGCCCTGGCCTAGGTGAGGCAATGTAGGGATGTCCATGGGAAAACTTGGGTCACACTTGGTGGAGATGTAGGAGACACAACTGATGGAGAAGAGAAGCACAGGCTGAGCTCCTCTATGGACCATGACGCCATTTGGGCAGATGAACACCTCTGTCGGCTGCCCTGAGCACACTGAGGAGGGACACCTAAATGTGATCATCTTCTGACATTTCAGTTGACCAAAGGGATTCTCCACCAGCATCCAGGACGGTGCCCCCAGATGCTGCCCTGTCTCTCACAATTGCTCCCTTAGAGCTTGCAGTTCCCTGCACATGTCCTGAACCACCTCTGGCACCTCCAATGTCACCAGGGCTTTGCATGGGGGGAAAAGCTCCCCCCCAGCCTCTATCTCCAGGAGTAACGCAGCAGCTCAGAGAAGGAGCTCCCACAGATGTTGTGCAGCTGAGCTGAGACCAGAGGAATCCCGCCTCCTGGGGGTGTGTGGGGGGCACTGGAGAAGCTGGATGCCCCTCCGGCCTCAGCACCACTGACTAGAGCTGAGATGCCTCCATTGACTTGGCTCAATGCCTGCCCTGCCCAGGTGGAAATGATCCCCTGCCTGTCACTGCCTCCATGCCCTGCCTGACCATGGGAGAGGAACGGAGGTTTCCAGAGGGGAACGCTGACACCTCCTGTAGATCCTCACACCCCGGTAGAGCAATTCCCAGTGCAGGGATCCGTCTGTCCAGTGCTTAGAGAGGGACAGTTGGTGATTGCTTCAGTTTGCTTTGACTTCTGTTCCCCAGGAGAGACCCTGCTGCCTTTGAGGAGCTGTCAGCCCTGGAGGCCCAGGGCCACCTCGAGAGACTCGGGGAGGATGGGGAGGAGGCAAAGTTACCCCTGATCTTCTGCTGCTGAGCTGGGCTGGACTGCTGGGCTGCAGTGAGCTCATGGAAGGTGGGCAGCGCTGATGAGAGGAGATAAGAGCAGCTCCTCTGCAAAGCAGAACAGGGCTGAGGGCACTGCCTGCAGGCACCGAGGGGAGAGGAGTGAGGCTGAGAGAGGTTGAAGGCAGTCTGGGGAGGGAGGATGCTGAGAGTTCCTGGGGGGAGAAATCTTCCCAAAGCAAAGCAGCTGCAGTTCCGGGAGAGATCTCCAAAAGCTGGCACATCCCCCAGCCTGTGGGATCTTTCAGGAGGACTCTCACAACTCCTCTGTTGTGCACCAGGAGGACATGCTGGCGAAGGGGGCTTTCCTGTGGCACCATCGAAGGCACAGGGCATGAGGGCTGCCTTCTCCCAGGAAGAGGCGAAGGGCTGTGAAGGTGGGTGTGGAGCCAGGGGTGCCCAGGGCTGTCCTTCAGAGCAGGGTCCCTGTACCCCAGGGGGGTGTGTGCTGGGGCAGGGACTCTGCCACCTGCCAGGGTCAGCTCTCAGCATGCCCGGGGAGCTCCCCACAGCGCTGTGGGGAGAAGCTCTGGCTGGAAGGAGCAACCACGGCTAAAAAAGTCTCTTGCTGTTGAGAGTTTGCTGTGTGGGTCAGGGCTGCTCACAGCTCCAAATCGCCTCTGGAAATTCCCGAGGGGACTTTTAGAGAAAAACTGAAAGGGAAGTTGTCTGTCTTTTGAGGTTTCTCATCTTGGTTAACTGGGTGAGCAGTGCCACATTTTGAAGGGGACTTTGCAAGTGAGAGGTGAAAGGAGGGATTCCTCTAGAGATAAAGAGCTTTCCTCAGTTTCTGAAGTGTTTTTTTTTTTCTGGAGGCTACAAACATCCCCAGCATCCCCTTTCTGGTCTCATCAGGGTTTGTGGGACCTGCTCATTAGTCCCTGCATACAGGGAGGGGCTGCAGGGCAGAGGTGGGCACCCAGGGGCTGGGCTGGGGTCTGTGAGACCTGGCAGGGAAGAGACGTGGGACCAGAGAAAGAGCTCCTGGCAGGGAGAGCTCCAGGCAGTAGAGATGGGCAGGGAAGGAGGGACCTGCTACTGGAAACCCTGTTGCAGGGGAGATACGGGCACCTCCCAGCAACCCCTGCAGTGCAGATGCCTTCCCTGAGAAACCCAGCGCAGCCCTAGGACCTCTTGACCTTGCGGTCTCTGATGGGGGTCATTTTTCTGACCAGCAGAGCAGCAGAAGAGGGAAAGGGCATCCCTTCTGACATGAGTTTATTCCTGGTGACCCGCAATCGGGCTGCGGATGACTGTTCTTCATTATCCCTGTCTGGGAGGTGACAGGCACAGCTGGGGAAGGGTAACGCTGTCCTGTGTGTTTGGTGGCCTCTCCCCTTCCCTCTCTCAGCCAGACCTTCACTGGATCTTTCCTGGTTTATCCACATCTCTCTTTAAAGTTGTCTTTTTATTCTGTCCTTTTATTGCTGTGAGACTCTCTGGGGATGGGAATTTCAGCTTTAGAGTCACACACTGATCCTGCTCATCCATTCCTGCAGGTGTGTCCATGGGAAGAAGGCTCCCAGCTTTCCTCTAAGCTGTGGGGCTGTGAGCAATGCAGCCTGTGGGGCTGGGGAAGGAATCAATTTTCTCTTCCTGAGATGCCAGCATTAGGACAATGGGGTATCTCACTGGGGTGTCCATCCAAGCTGTGAGCTGTCCTGCAGGATGCCAACCTGTCCCACAGCAGCACTGTGATCTCTGAAAGCCCCTCGGAGAAACACAGAGACTCTGTGATGGAAGAAATGCTGTTGGGTTGGTGAAATGAGCCCTGTGTGTCCTTGGCTAAGGACAAGGAAAGGTGAGACATTTAGTGATGGGAGGTGGATCCCTCTGCTCTCAGCACCGTCTGCTTGCAACACATCAGAGTGTGATCGCCCTCCATCTCATGGAGGTACAAGGTTTAGTCAGCTGGGAAGAAGGCAGAGGGACAAACCAGCTGCCCTAAGCCACAGACAATCCTCTTGCCTTACAGGTCTTACTCTTCCAAGAGAGTTGCCTTCCAAGGCAACTTCTTCCAACAAAGTCACCCACCAGGACTGCCCCTGCCCTCACTGTTCCCATGAGTCATATGTTCCTCGACTCCTTGGCCAGTACAAACCAGAGCTCATGGAAAGGAGCTGAGGAAGGTCTCCTGGAAAAAGAAATGAGGGTGTGAGAGGCAGCGGCAGAGTCATTTAAAACTAATTTGCTTTTGGTTTGAGAAGTCTCCACTAATTTACTGAATTTTTATCCTCCAACAGGTCCCCATGCCCAGAGGAAGGAAATGTCCAACAGCAGCTCCATCACCCAGTTCCTCCTCCTGGCATTCACAGACACACGGGAGCTGCAGCTCTTGCACTTCTGGCTCTTCCTGGGCATCTACCTGGCTGCCCTCCTGGGAAACGCACTCATCATCACCGCCATCGCCTGTGACCACCACCTCCACACCCCCATGTACTTCTTTCTCCTCAACCTCTCTGTCCTTGACCTGGGCTCCATCTCCACCACTGTCCCCAAAGCCATGGCCAATTCCCTCTGGGACACCAGGGCCATCTCCTACTGGGGATGTGCAGCACAGGTCTTTCTGTCGGTCTTTTTAATGTCAGCAGAACTCTCTCTTCTCACCATCATGGCCTATGACCGCTACATTGCCATCTGCAAACCCCTGCACTACGGGACCCTCCTGGGCAGCAGAGCTTGTGTCCACATGGCAGCTGCTGCCTGGGGCATTGGGTTTCTAACTGCTCTCCTGCACACAGGCAATACATTTTCACTGCCCCTCTGCCAGGGCAATGCTGTGGACCAGTTCTTCTGTGAAATCCCCCAGATCCTCAAGCTCTCCTGCTCACACTCCTACCTCAGGGAAGTCAGGCTTATTGTGGTCAGTGTCTGTTTAGGATTTGGTTGTTTTGTGTTTATTGTGATGTCTTATGTGCAGATCTTCAGGGCCGTGCTGAGGATGCCCTCTGAGCAGGGACGGCACAAAGCCTTTTCCATGTGCCTCCCTCACCTGGCCGTGGTCTCCCTGTTTATCAGCACTGTAGTGTTTGCCCACCTGAAGCCCCCCTCCATCTCCTGCCCATTTCTAAACCTAACGGTGGCTCTGCTGTACTCAGCACTTCCTCCATCAGCGAACCCCTTCATTTACAGCTTGAGGAACCAGGAGCTCAAAGAAACTATTAGGAATCTGATATCATGGTCTGTTTTCAAGAGGGAGAAATTTGCCACCTCTCTCCATAAATGACTCCCAGAGTAGGATTCCTTCCTTTTTGTTGGTTTGTTTTGTATTTTAAAACATTTTTTTTTATCATTATTGCTGTTATTGTTGTTCATGGTTATTATGTTCCTACACGAATGTTTGCATCTGTTTCACTACATCTGAGACATGTACCTACTTTGTGTCACCTTGTTCCCCTCTAAAAGTGTGCTTAAAATTGGTTCAGAGCTGGCCTCTTTCATAGCATCTCTGCAATAAAATGGGATCTCTCTGGTGCCGTACTTTCACCTTTCTCCAAAGATCTGCACTCTGCAAGATTATGAAGGAACTGAATGCTTGATCTTCCTCTTCCTCCGTGTATCCAGGGCTAAAATTCTCTATGTCTTTTTGTGACCTTTTAGAGAGATAGGATTGGGTTTAGGGGTCTCCAGTTAATGTCTGGTGACAGGCAAAATGGTGAGTGGAACTAAGGGATGTCTGCAGGCCTTTAGAGGTGAAATTAAAGACACCCTTCCTCTGGGAGGGGAATCTGGAGTGGTCCGGAGAGCATGGTGGTCTTCTGGGTCAGCATGTTTTGGGGATTATCGAGGGAAGAAGTCAGACAAGACAGGGTTTGGGACCTTAAGCAGACGACATGTGCAGACCTCCTCTGTATACTCCCCAGGTCCCCCCACCTGTCTACAGCAGGAATTGCCACAGAGGGACACACAAATCAAGTGTGGCCCCAGCACAACTCACTGAAAGGAGGATGAAACTCAAGATTCCTGGGGTGGCCACAATCCTCCTAATGCAGCCCCATATGCAGTTGACCTTGTTCATGGTGAGCATGCACCACTGGCTCGTATGGTGTCCCTTGTGGTGTCTTTCTCCTCAGGGTCACTTTTCTGGCAGCCCTGATAGATGGGGTTATTCTTTGCCTTGATGCAGGACTGGCCACTTCCCTTTGTGAAAGGTTAGAAGTACTTTTTGTCCAAATCCCAGGGTTTCTCAAGGTCCCCTGGACTTAAGCTCCATTTTGCCAGCTGTTAATGTTTGTGTGCAGATGGATCACCGTGACGGTGGTGAGCCATCACCACAAGATAACAGCATAGAAAATTGCAGGACACTACAGCTAATAAAAGGAGCTACTAGTTTTGTACTGACCGATGTAGGAATCGGCACAGCAGCCCTCCTGGAAACAGAGAGCAAAGCCAGGGGCAGTGGGGAAAGAGGCTCTTTGTTGAGGAATGTGTGAGGATGACAAAAGAGAAAAACTTGGAAGGGAAAAGAAGGAAAAAGAAAACCAAAGGTTAAGTGCAGATGTGATGAGGCCTCTTTGGGGTTACCTGCCCAGCAGCCCTGTGTCAATGACTTCAGTGGGACAAAAAGGACACAGCTGATCGCTCCAAACTTGTGTCTGCTTAATTTCATGATCACGGGGAACCTGAGTTCTCTCCCTGCCATACCAAGGGGAGGCCTGTGGTGGGAGGAAATGTACAATAACTCATCCCGGAAGTGACCTCAGGAGGTCTTTAGGCCAAAGAAAACCCCTGTCAGTGGAGAAAGGAGAAATGAGGGTTGGGCTGTTTGTGTGCTGGGCTGTGTCAGTGCAAAACATAGGCCTATAGAGACACACAGAGAGTAGCGATCCCTCCCGGAGCTGATCTTACCCTCTCCATCTAGCCGGGAGCTGGCCCTGGGTTTCCTTCAGCCCTCCACAGACAAACACGCACACACAAATAGAGCTCTCCAGCCCAGAGACACAGAACCATTGAGGCTGGAAAGTAGAGAGCTTACACTTTCTCTGTGCTTCTTCTTCATGCTTGATTGTTGCCAGGAGCTCCTTCCTCGTCCATACCAGCTTCCTGCAGTAGGGCTTGACTTTGTGCATGTCCAGGTGTACTATGCTGGAGCTTGAAGAGGAGATCCTTGACCATCTACTAGCTCTCCTCTCTTCCCTGCAGGACCATATCCCATGGGATTGTGTCAAACAGGTCCCTCAGCAGGCAAAAGCCTGCTCTCCTCAAGTCCTGCTCTTTGCCTTCTCTCAGAAACCTCAACTCTGCTTTCTCCCCCCTGACTGTTACATCCCTGTCCTTGATTCTAAGTATGATGTCCTGCAGGATACCTCCCCTCACGGGCCCCTCGGTCACCCTTCTCAGGAAGACTTTGTTGATTACCTCCTACTTCTCGAGACTCAAGGTCAAGCCCTAGGCTTTTGGAGTCCGGTACAGAGAGGATTCAAAGCCAACTGTACTCCAACTGACAAAGAGATCTTGGAAGCATATGAATTGGTTTGAGCTTCTTTGGCAGTGGTTGTCAATGAAGCACAGCTCATCTTGGCATCTCTACTGCCAGTGCTGGGATGGATGTAGAGGGTCTCCTCTACGCATCATGGAAGTGACGCCACGTGGAGAAAGTGGGTCACACTGATAACATGAAGGGGAAGGAAGGACAGCACCATTTAGGTTGGAAGGGAACCGAGGAGGTGTCTTGACCAATCTCTTTCTCATTGTGGGGCGAGATGAGATTACTGAGGGATGTATCCAAATGTGTTTTGGTCACTTTCTGGAACCGAGCTGGTGCACACCCCCTGGGAGACAGCTTCCAGTGTTTGACTATTCCCGTGTGGGAAAAGTTTCTCGCTGTGTGTACCCTGGCTCTCGCTTGTTTCAGCCCTCTTCTTTTTGTATCTTGTACCACGTACATCAACCTGACACAGTCTTCCTTGGACTGTGCAATGCTGCTACAAGTTCCTGCCAAGACTGTCCTTTCTCCAGGCAGGTCAAGCCCAGCTCCCTCAGTCTCTCTTCACAGGGAAAGTGCTCCCATCCCTGACCATCTTCGGAGCCCTGGGCTAAACCCGCTCCATGTTGCTGACATCTTTCCTGAATTGGGAATGTGAAATCTGGATGCAGTAACCTGTGCAATCATAGAATCATAGAACGATCTACGATTCCCTTCATCTCCTGGTTGTGTTCCTGGTCATACAGCGCAGGATGCTGGTGGCCTCCCTCGCTGCCAGGGCACAGGGCTGCCTCCTGTCCAGCTCCCTGCCCATCAAGACCTTTCTCACAGGGCTGCTCCCATCCTGTGCCATTGGCAGGGTGAGTCCCCTGCAGGGGCAGACACTGACATCGACCCTTGCAGGATTTCCTGAGGTTCCTGCTGATAGGAGCTCTCAGAATCACAGAATCACAGAATATTCTTGGTTGGAAGGAAACTTTGAGATCATAGAGTCCAACCAACAAAAACAAACAAACAAACAAAAACCCCCAAACAAACAAACAAAAAAAACACACCCCAGAACACCAAACACCAAAACCAAAACAAACACCCACACCCCACCCACAAACAGACACAACCCAACAATCTCGGGCACTAGAGCATGCCCTGAAGTGCCATGTCTACACACTTCTTAAATCCCTCCAGGGATGGTGACTCCACCACCTCACTGGGCAGGCTGTTCCAGTGCCTGACCACCCCTCAGTAAAGTAATTCTTCCTCATATCTAATCTAAACCTCCCCTGCCCCAACTTCAGACCATTTCCTCTGGTCCTGTCATTATTCCCTTGGGAGAAGAGGCCAACACCCACCTCTCTACAACCTCCTTTCAGGGAGTTGTAGAGGGCAATGAGGTCTCCCCTCAGCCTCCTCTTCTCCAAACTAAACATGCCCAGTTCCCTCAGCCTCTCCTCCTAGGACTTGTTCTCCAGACTCCTCACCAGCTTGGTGGCTCTCCTCTGGACATGCTCCAGCACTTCAATGTCCTTCCTGTAGTGAGGGGCCCAGAACTGAACACAGCACTCGAGGTGAGGCCTCACCAGCGCCCAGTACAGAGGCACCATCACTGCCCTATTCCTGCTGGCCACGCTGTTCCTGATACAGGCCAGGATGCCATTGGCCGCCTTGGCCACCTGGGCACACTGCTGGCTCATGTTCAGCCGGCTGTGCACCAACACCCCCAGGTCCTTTTCTGCTGGGCAGCTTTCCAGCCACTCTTCCCCGAGCCTGTAGCGTTGCCTGGGGTTGTTGTGACCGAAATGCAGGACCCGGCACTTGGCCTTATTAAACCTCATCCCATTGGCCTTGGCCCATTGATACAACCTGTCCAGATCCCTCTATAGAGCCTTCCGACCCTCAAGCAGATCAACACTCCCACCTAGGTGTCATCTGCAAACTTACTGAGGGTAAGTCCTCCTCCTTGAAGCCTTTCCCTGAGAACAGAGCCCCGGAGACCTTTTCAGGAAAGACTGAAGCAAAGAAAACATTGAATGCCTCAGTCCCACCATGTCTCTGCTCTTGTTAACTAATCCTCCCCACTCAACATGAACCTCAGACCCTGAGAGGAAGTTAAAGACGACTCTCAACAAGTCCAAGTCAGATTCAAACTCCAAAGTTGCCTGGAGTGGTAATGGTCCCACTGAAGACCATTACTGACAAAGCCTCCCCAGTGGCTGCTTAGAGCAGAAAACTGGAGGCAGAGATGATGGGTAGACAAAGGGAATGTAAAAGTGGGAGAGATCTGAGTAAACCTGGATGTTTTACATTAAGGCAAAGGGCCAAGCCAGCCCCTGGGAAGGGAGATCCTGTCCCTCTCACGTTACTCAGGGCTCTTCCTGGGGCAGTGTGATGTGCGGATGTTCAATGTCAAGGGCAGGACTACGGTGCGATACCTCCCAGGCTCTCGGGTGGGGAAGGGGAGGCAATGAGACCCTGCTGCTGTAAGGATAAGGTGCTTCCTCATAGGCATCAGTGGCAGAGACAACAGCCAGAAGCGAGGGGAGAAAGAGCGCATCTCTCTTGGTGCTTCTCAGACTTTCTTCAGCCCTTTCTCTCTCCAAAATGGGGAGAAACACGCTGGCACACACCAGCGTGTGTGGGGCCACACCAGTGCTGAGCTGAGGGGGATGAGAACCCAGGCTGTCTGGGTGGCCCATGTTCCTCCTCATGCAGCCCCATACGCACCTGACCGTGTTCGTAGTGTCCATGCTCTGCTGGCTCGTTGGGCATCCCCCATAGTGCCCAGGCCCTTCTCAGAGTCACTGCTCAGCCGGTCAGGTCCCAGCCTCTCTTGATGTATGGGGTTATTCTCTGCCTCGCCCCCTGGTAACCACCAATGCAGGACTGGCCACTTCTCCTTGAAAAACTTCGAGTGACTCCCATAGGCAGAATCCCAGAGTTTCTCAAGGTCCCCATGGACTGACGCACCTTTTGCTCATCTTTTAATGTTTACTTGCAGCTGGCTCATCTTGGCTGGGGTGTCTCTCACAAGAGAACAGCATGAGGGGTTGCAGGGCACTACAAATACTTGGTCCTGGAGAAACTGTGGGTCTTGGGGGTCTGGTATGGGCTGAACAGAGAGCTCTGGCTGGAAGTCGGGGAAAAAAAGAAGTTTATGGCCTTTTGAAGCAGGGGGAGGCAACTCAGGAGGACTATGAGGATGCTGTGGGGTTATGCAGGGAGAAAATTAGAAGGGCCAAAGCCCAACTAGAACTTAATGTGGCTACTGCTGTAAAAGACAATAAAAATGTTAATATAAATACGATAGCAACAAAAGGAGGGCTAACGAGAGCCTCCATCCTTCACTGGATGCAGTGGGAAACATGGTGACAAAGGGTGAGAAAAATGCTGAGGTACTTAATGACTTCTTTGCCTCAGTCTCTACTAGTGGGACCAGTTTGTCTCTGGGTACCCAGCCTCTTGAGCTGCAACACAGGGACGGGGAGCAGAATGAAGCCCCCATAATCCAAGGGGAAATGGTAAGGGACCTGCTACTGTACTTAGACACACACAAGTCTATTGGGCCAGAAGGGATCCTTCCAGAGCTACTGAGGGAGCTGTTGGAGATGATCACCAAGACGCTTCCCATCATTTATCAGCAGTCCTGGCTCACCAGGGAGGTCCCAGTTAACTGCAGGTTAGCAAATGTGATGCCTGTGGAGGAATGGCTGAGTGAAAAAGGGCACGACTTGATTACAATGAGCAACCCAGTCTTTGATAGGGATGAAAGCCTGGAGGAGGCTGTGAACTCTCCTTGAAAAACAGAAGTATGAATAAGTAGCTACATGATAAATAAGAGATAAGCGGTACTGCCTCCGGGAGATAGAGAAACATCTGCTGCGCGTGGACAAGAGGTCTGCGCTAATTGTGTGAGCGCTCTAGGCGCGTGAACAGAGACTGTAAGCCAATCGTATAGCTGTTGCTAGTGCGTGCTCTGCTTGTCTGTCTTTATATACTCTGTGAGAACTTGAATAAAGTGAGAACAACCATACTCATATTGAGACTCATCGTTACTCCGGGTCCGTCTCCCACTCCGACATCTGATAGCAGAGGATGCACAGAGATCCATGGCTCAGCGGGACTGAGTTCTCCGAGTCTGCGGTAAGCAGCTAGAGGAGGGGAGTGGGAAACCACGGCTGTGAGAAGTGCTGCTCGGGTGCAAAGGCGGGAGCAGACAACGGTGCGAGGTGGCCTCTCGCCTCCCAGGCACAGTGATGCAAGTAGAAGCTGCTGCCACGCTACTCGCTGGAATCCTCTCTAAGAGACGGAATGAAGTACCGGCGAAACTGTTGATAAGTTCCATGCTACTCACTGGAATCCTCTCTAAGAGAGAGAATGAAGTACCGGCGAAACTGTTGATAAAGTTAATTAAATTAGGACAGCGATGGGGTCATTTTTCTGACACACCTATGCTGTTTTCTGTTTCAGAATGGCGGGATTTTGGAGGGACGATGTGGCAAAAAACAATCGAGGGGGATGAAAAAGAGGAGAAGGAGATAAAGACCATCCGTGGGTTGTGGCATACTGTGCTAGAGACTTTAGAAGCGATGAAAGCGGAGCGGGAAGTAGCCTGTGCAGCTGCTCAAATTTTAGGTCCAGGAGCGTCCGCCTTAAAACCTGAAAGTAAGCCTGGACCTATTGCGCGGTTCTTTGGGCTGCCTGCGGTAAAGGGAATGACCGGGACTGTGTGTAAAACCGTTGCTGAAATTCGAGCTAATGAGGACTCTGACCCTCCTGAGAAAAGTAAAGACTTGCCGCTGAACCCCTTGCAAAACTCGGGAAAAGCGGAAGTGAGTGATGCGAAACCAAAACAGAAAAGTAATGCAAATGCGGAAGCGCCTCCTCAGAAAACTCCAGCAGAGGAGGGGCCTGAAACATCTACTGATCTCATCGATTTGGGAGGAGCAGCGTGTCGGCCTCCGCCCACAGCACCGCCTCCAGCAACTCCGCCTCCCTTGTATCCACCGCTACCCTCCTCCAGTGATTCGTCTGGTCCGCCAACTCCACCTGCCCACAAGAGTCGTAAACTGTCCACAGACAAAATATTACAGACAGTTTTAAGGCGCCTCGACGAGTTAGATTTACATGTGGTGAGGAACAATGATAACATGCCTCCATGGCTAGTGAATCCCTCAGCACCTTCAAGAACTGCACGCTGGAGTGGCATTATTAGAGACGCTATATTAGAAGGACAGTGGGGAGCAGCTGCTAGTCTGGGCGGAACTCCATCTCTCCCGTGTCCCGTCATAAATGTAAACAATACTGGCAAATGGGAACCACAGGATTGGAAAATTTTACAACAAGCTCGCACCACCATCTCAACTTATGGAGTAAAATCTGAGGCTACCCGACAAATTGTCAGCTGGATTTTTTCTGCTGATCTGATGTGTCCATATGGTTGTCGTAACCTAATGAGACTGTTGCTTACTCCAACACAATATTTGTTGTGGGAGTCCTCCTGGCAACAACAAGCCATGAATGAAGCAGCTCGAAGACAAGGGGAGGGAGACCCCCTCCGTGGAGTCATGGCAGAGATGTTCGCAGGGCACGGAAAATTTAGTGACTTGCAAGTACAGTTGACGTTTCCAGCAAACCTCTTACAGCGATCGGCGCAACTTGCCCTAGAGGCGTTTCTTGGCCTCCCAGGATCTACTATTCCGTCATTTGGTACCATGATGCAAGGAACTACAGAAAAATATAGTAACTTTGTTGACCGACTGTGGGAAGCAATCATGAATCATCCTGATTTAGATGACAGCGGTAAACAACAGATGTTCAAAGTATTGGCTTTTGACAATGCCAATAAGACCACCAAGCAAATTCTAGCCAGTCTACCAAAAGGAGCAGGCGTTGAAGAAATGTTATTGAGAGTAGAAAGGACTGAAGCTCAAAAACAAAGCACCACGGTTGGTCCATCATAGACTCCAAAATTTGACCACAAAAAACCGAGTTTGCAACTCAATTGCGCACACTGACTGATGTCCAAACCCTGCTTGGAGACATTCAATGGGTGCGGAACTGTGTTGGCATCTCCAATACCGACATTGCACCCTTAACAGAATTATTGAGAAGCAATCATCCAGCTGACAGCGTTACTCTGACGGCGACGCAGCAAGCAGCACTACAACAAATTGCACAAAAACTGCAATCGACGTGGTCATCTCGACGCATTTTAATGTTGCCAGTGTCTCTGATAATATGTAATGGGAAAGATTCACCATATGCAGTCGTTTGTCAGTGGCAAAACAAAAAGGAGGAACTTGTTACTCTCTTCTCCTTCTTTGGTGATGCCACTGACAAATGTGAAGGGAAGGTAATAAAAGAGAATGTGTTCAATGTCTTAGAATGGGTGTTCTTAAGTGTACAACCAAAAACGAGCATTCAAACGTGAACTGAAGCAGTAGGTGGATTGATACGAAAAGGAAGATCACGAATCATAGAAATCAGTGGTAAAGAACCAGAGGATATTAGCATACCTGTTAACGCTGTAGATTTAGAATGGTGGCTGCGCAATGACGCTGCCATGCAAAAGGCCTTGTTAGGCTACAGTGGGAGAGTGCATTCACAACAGCCACAAGGGAAATTGTGGCAAGTTCTAAAAAGAAGTCAGTGGCTAGAAAGACCCAAGGTACGGAGAGACCCATTGTCAGATGGTATCAATGTATACACAGATGCGGGCAAATGCTTGCGGCGTGCAGCCTGTGTTTGGCAGGAAAAAGGTCAATGGTGTCAGCATATCATAGAGGGACAACCTCGAGATTCCCTTCAAACATTGGAACTAACCGCAGTAGTTTGGGCCTTGAACAATTGGCTAAGCACTCCCTTGAATGTAGTAACAGACTCATTATATGTGGCTGGAATAGTGCCACGCCTGGAAGACGCTCTACTTAGAGAGACAGCTAATCCTAGGCTGGGGAGTTTATTTATTCGGTTGCGATCTATACTTGACCAAAGAACAGCTGCCTGTTGTGTTATCCATATTCGTAGTCATCAGCTAGACCTTGGACTAGGCCAGGGCAATCAACTTGCTGACAGCCTGGTTAGCTCAGTGTGTCATGTGCCTCCTATGGATAAATTTCAACAAGCTAGGCAGAGTCATGAGAATTTTCACCACAATGCAAAAGGGCTAAAAAGACAATTTAATTTAACAGAAAATGAGGCTCGAGGCATTATCCAAGCCTGCCTGAAATGTGGGAGCCATGGCCCAGGAATAGGGTTAGGAGTGAACCCAAAAGGATTAAAGGCGTTAGAGTTATGGCAGATGGATGTCACACATATCCCAGAGTTTGGTCGCTTGAAGTATGTACATGTGACCATTGATACATTTTCAAAAATGATCTGGGCAACCGCATTGCCCGGAGAAAAGGCACATCATGTATGTAAACGCTTGCTTGCTTTGCTGTATTAGGAGTGCCTGAATGCATTAAAACTGATAATGGGCCTGCTTATGTTAGTCAAAAGGTTAGAAAGTTTTTGCTAAGATGGGGGGTCGATCACACGACAGGGATCCCACATTCGCCTATGGGACAAGGATTAGTGGAACGCACTCATCAAGTATTGAAGGACTATCTAGGTAAACACAAGGGAGTAGAGACAGATGCTCAGCAAAGGCTACATCATGTGCTCTTTACGTTGAACTTTCTCTGTCTCATGGGTGATCGAGAGGAACCACCAGTAATGATTCACCATCAAAACCTTAAGTTCAATAGCACAACAATACTCCCGCAACTCAAAGTGATGTATAAAGATCCAGTCTCTGGAATTTGGATGGGGCGTGTTCCTGTTATATTTAATGGTCGAGGTTGTATGTGTGTCTCCACAGATTGCGGTCCAGTGTGGGTGCCCAGGCGAGCTGTAAAACCTGCTCTGACTCGACATGATCCGCCTGACAACCAAGATGTTCAAGATCCTGACCCTGGGGATATTGATCCCGGCGGTAATGACCCTCCACAAGATTGAACCTAGAGAAAACATGTGGGTCACCTCGGCGAATAAGACAGGACAACAAGCCTTTTGTCTAACGCTTGCCTCTGCTACAGAGACTTTTTGGACATGTTTGATAGGAGTACCTGGTTTTAAAGTAGAAGACTTTAGCAAGTATAGTAAGCAGAACTGCACTAATTCCCAGAGCGTTTAGTAATTGTAGTGCCACGCTCCTTAATAGCTTGAATGTTACGCTGCCTTGGGACCCTCAAGAATTAGAACTGTTAGGATCAATGAGAATTGGAAATGTCTCCCAGAACTGGACTCAAACCTGCATATTTTTTGGAGGACCTGCCTTTACTGGCGTAAATTATTATCGATCATTTAATTGGACGGGGTGGACAAACATCACTCTGAAAGCAAACTACTATGACTATAGATATAAAGGCACATTTTGTGGCACAAATGACACATCAAAACAAGGACTGGGAGCCCTTGGGGTTGAAACGAAAGGGGAACAGCAAATTTGGAACAATGGCAACCCAAAAGCCTTGCCGCCAGACGTGTTTTTGATATGTGGTGACAGGGCATGGCAGGGAATTCTGAAAAATGCAATAGGTGGTCCATGTTATCTTGGCAAATTAACGTTGTTGGCCCCAAATCAAAACTGGTGGAAAAATGTGACCAAGGGAGAAAACGCCGCACGTACAAAACGGGCGGTCACGGGTCTCCCACCAAATTGCAATGATGACGTTACCTTGCTCAGTCTCACTGAGAGAGTGTTTTTATCCTTGTTTGTACCTGGGGCAGCGGCAGGCAGAGCTCAGAGCTTTGAAGGAGATAGGACGGTTAGCTTGTTGGGCTGAAAAACAAGCTAAAGTCACCACTGAGGTAATAGAAACTCTGTTAGGAGATCAAAATAGCTTACACCACGCAATTTTGCAGAATAGAGCGGCAATTGACTTTTTGCTATTAGCTCAAGGTCATGGTTGCGAGGATTTTGAAGGCATGTGCTGTATGAATTTGTCCGATCACAGCGAATCAATTTATAAACAGTTGCAGTGGTTAAAAGAGCATGCAAACAAAATTCGTCAAAACCATGGGTTTTTAGATGGGTGGCTAACTAACTTGTTTGGGAATATGCCACAATGGTTAGTAGGCTTGCTTATTGAAGGCTTACACATTATAATAACCCTTATGATCATAGGTCTGTGCTTATGTTTAGTGCTTAGTTGTATTAAGAGAGCTATGTTAAAAGTAGTAAACCAAGCCTGGATTGCTCAAAAACAAGAAGGGGGAATTGTGGAGGAATGGCTGAGTGAAAAAGGGCACGACTTGATTACAATGAGCAACCCAGTCTTTGATAGGGATGAAAGCCTGGAGGAGGCTGTGAACTCTCCTTGAAAAACAGAAGTATGAATAAGTAGCTACACGATAAACAAAGATAAGCGGTACTGCCTCCGGGAGATAGAGAAACATCTGCTGCGCGTGGACAAGAGGTCTGCACTAATTGTGTGAGCGCTCTAAGCGAGTGAACAGAGACTGTAAGCCAATCGTATAATTGTTGCTAGCATGTGCTCTGCTTGTCTGTCTTTATATACTCTGTGAGAACTTGAATAAAGTGAGAACAACCATACTCATATTGAGACTCATCGTTACTCCGGGTCTGTCTCCCACTCTGACACCATAGAATCATAGAATCTTCTAGGTTGGAAGGGACCTTCAAGATCATCTAGTCCATCCATCAATCTAACTCTGACAAAAAACCCCACATCACTAAACCATGTCCCCCAGCACCATGTCAACCCGTCTTTTGAACACCTCCAGGGATGGTGCCTCAACCAGTTCCCTGGGAAGTCCATTCCAATGCTTGATACCCCTTTCAGTGTAAAAATTCTTCCTAATATCCAACATGAACCTCCCTTAAATGTACATATAATCATATATATAGGTATATATATATAAAAAAATATATATATATGTACACACAGAAAGATACCATTCCCTTAGCCTATGGGCCCTCCCTCTGAAATGTCCACTGAGTTCATTTAGTCCGTGACTTTGGGCTCCATCTGTCAGAACAGTCTTTCAGGGCAGGAGAGATGGGGTGTGGTGCACAATTGTTGCACGCTGCTCCTGGAGCTCGCAGCTGGTGTATCTGGCGTGGCCCATGCCCATGGTCTGTTGATCTCACGGAAACTGCCAGGTGCCAGTCGCTGAGGCCAGTTCTGGTTCCATCATCGCTGTACTTCACTTGGTTTCATCAAACTCCATCCTTCATTCATTTGGGCAATTGTCCCTGTAATACCATTGATGCAGCATATAGCAACACTAGCAGTGATGATATATAGGGGTAATTTAACAACTAACATCATACAATTTAACGCATTGGTTATTCTCACCCAAAATGACATCCCCATGGGGTACATATCAGACCTCACCATTCTTCTGCATCACCCACAGAGTGCACCCAGGTCCTTGAGAAAAAGCAACCCTATGGATGGGTTTGCCTTTGCCTGAGGCAGGGATAACGCAGACTGTTTTCCTCACATATTCTTCACGTGGACTACAGGGACTTTATCCCCTTCCACAGTACATGGAAGTTTTGATTGGGCAGGGCCAGCTCGACTGGTAGATCCCCCGGTGTTGACTAACCAGGTGGCCTTTGCTAAATGCCTATCCCAATGTTTGAAGGTCCCAGCACTCATTGCTCTCAGTGTAGTCCATTGTATCGTTTGATCATCCCAGAGGTGGGTGTGTGATGGGGGATGTGACAGACCCACTCAAGGCCGTGCTCTTTGGCCCAGGTGTCAATGAGGCTGTTTCAGAAATGAGTCCTATTGTCCAACACAATTCTCTCTGGGGTTGCGTGTTGCCAAAATCTTGCTTTTCAAGCTTCGGGACAGTGTTCCGGGCGGTGGTATGGGGCATGGAGTAAGTCTCCAGTCATCTGGTGGTTGCCTCCACCATTGTGAGCACGTGGCACTTGCCTTCACGGGTTTGTGGCAGTGTGATATCATCAACCTGCCAGGCCTGCCCAGATTTATATTTCAGCCATCATCCTCCACACCTGAGAGGCTTTAACTGCTTGGCTTGCTTGATTGCAGCTCGTGTCTCACATTCATGAATAACCTGGCAATAGTGTCCATGGTCAAATCCACCACCTGGTCATGAGCCCATCTATATGTTGAGTCTCTTCCTCACCACCTCCTGAGGTGGCACGGGCCCATCGAACTATGAATAGTTCACCCTTATGCTGCCAGGCCAGATCCACCTGAGCCACTTCAGTCTTAGCAGCCCGATCCACCTGCTGGTTGTTCTGCTGTTCCTGAGTGCCCTGACTCTTGGGTACATGGGCATCTACGTGACGTACTTTCACAACCAGATTCTCTATCCGGGCAGCAATATCTTGCTGCAGTTCGGCAGCCCGGATGGGTTTGCCTCTGTTCTGCCAGTTGCTCTGCTTCCACTGCCGTAACCTCCCCCACAGAGCATTTGCCACCATCCATGAGTCAGCACAGAGATAAAGTACTGGCCATTTCTCTCTCATGTCTCAGGCCAGCTGGATGGCTTTCACCTCTGCAAACCGGCTTGATTCAGCTTGTCCGTCAGTGCCTTCTGCAACTTGTTGTGTAGGACTCCACACAGCAGCCTTCCACTTTCCATGTTTCCCACAACCCATCAGGACCCGTCAGTGAACAGGGCGCTTCTCACTTTCTGGTAGTTTATTATACAATGGAGCTTCTTCCGCATGGCTCACCTCCTCCTCCGGTGACATTAGAAACCCTTGCCTTCTGGCCGTGATGACTTCCAGAATTCCTGGGTGACTGGGCTTTCCCATCCCAGTTCGCTGTGTGATCAGCGCAATCCACTTTCTCCACGTGGCATCCGTTGCATGATGTGTGGCAGGGACCCCGTCTTTGAACATCCAGCTCAGCACCGGCAGTCGAGGTGCCAAGAGGAGCTCTGCTTCCGTACCAACCACTTCCGAAGCAGCTCAAACCCCTTCATACGCTGTCACTACCTCTTTTTCAGTTGGAGTACAGGGGGCTTCAGATCTTCTGTGTCCCCAACTCCAAACCCCCAGGGGTCCAGCCAGGGGATGTGGGGGTGAGCAGTGCCCAGGGCAGGAAAATTCCATGACACCTCCTGGCCTCCCAAAGAAGGGGCGAGGATGAAACAGTCCTGCGCCTCAAAAGAAGCAAAGACTCATAGGATCATTTCGGTTGGAAAGGACCTTCACAGTCATTGACTCCAACTGTAAACCTCACTTTTCCAAGTCCAACAATAACCCATGTCCCTATGTGGGCTTCAGATCCTCTGTATCCCCAACTCCAAAACCCCATGGGTTGAACTCAAGTGTCCCCTGGTGCTTTCTGCCAGAGGCTCCAGGTGGGGCCGTTCTCCCTGGCTGTGGTCTTGAGCAGGTTTTTAACACCTTTTCCCACCCGGACTGGCCCAAGGGCTACTGCATGGAATATTTACAGTTTAATTTGTTCAAAAGCTTGTTGTTGATCAGAGCCCCATTTAAAATCATTCTTCCTCTGGGTCACTTGATACAGAGGGCTCACAATCAGACTGTAATCTGGGATATGCATCCTCCAAATACCCACAATGCCAAAGAAAGCTTGTGTTTCCTTTTTTCTAGTCAGTAGAGACATTGCTGCTATTTTGTTGATCACGTCCATTGGGATCTGATGGCGTCCATCTTGCCGTTTTAATCCTAAAAACTGGATCTCCTGCGCAGGTCCCTTGGCCTTACTTTGTTTTATGGAAAAATCTGCTTCCATAAGGATTTGGATTATTTTCTTCCCTTTCTCAAAGACTTCTTCTACTGAGTTGCCCCATACAATGATGTCATCAATGTATCGATGATGTTCCGGAGCTTCACCCTGTTCCAGTGCAGTCTGGATCAGCCCATGGCCAATGGTGGGGCTGTGTTTCCAGATCTGGGGCAGTCAATTCCAGGGGCATTGGAAGCCTCTCCGGGTGGAAGCAAACTGTGGCCTGCCCTCTGCTGCCAGAGGGATTGAGAAGAACGCATTAGCAATTCTCCAGAGCCACCATGTGGGGCGGGAAGAGAGACTTTCTTTGTATTGCCAGAGTTGGGCAACTGCTTCATCTACTCTTGGTCGCTCTTTGCTTTTCCATTCCATCAGTGACAATGAGTTGCCTTATGATGATGATGCGCTCCATAAAAACTTTGGCTGCATGGGCCTTGTGCATTGGACCTCTTCAGGATCTGTGGGTAACTGTGCATTGTCCGGGTCATAATGAATCATCTCCTGCATGGGTAATTCTCTCAGGTACTGGGTACCTCTCTCCATGGTGTTCCGCTTGCTTGGATGGCATACAACATCCTGTGAGGGGATCCTTCCCCTCACACCTGACAAGAATCACCACCAGAAGCTGAGAGTTTGTGTCTTTTTCCCAATCGCCTTCTCAAAGCCCCCTTCCCAAGACCGAGATCCCAGCTGCCTGGCTTCCCTACCCTCTAATTCCAGGCTACTGGCCCCATTATCCCAGCATCAGAGCAGCCCAGCATCTATGCCCGACCAGAAGTCGGCTGAAATCCCTTCTCATCTCCCAAAGCACATGCAGGGACAGGGATGGGGTGATTATCTCTTGTTCTGCCTCTTCCTTCTGTTCTCCTGATGGCCCTGGTCCATCACCATCCCTCACTGAGTGAACTGTTTTCTTGGTGTAGTTCTTCTTCCGTACAAGGGCAACTGATACCGGCACGGGCTGGATTTCAGTGTCTGTCACAGAGGTTGCAGTAACTGCAGTGTCTCTCTGCCTGGTTTCCATCTCTTTCCCCTGAGGGTGCTGCATAATATCGAGCAGTGTTGCGTAGATACTGGCCAGGACCCAGCACAGTGCGCTGAGTTGTGCCTCTCTGGAACAGCCACGGCCATTTCCTTTCAGCTATTCTATCCCTCCATCAGGGTCTAGAGGTGAGAAGCTCCCTAGATACCTGCCTGTATTCTCCCACATGCCATGCCTCCCATGACTATCCAGCCTCAGGGCAGAGCTCTGGGTGGGAGTCTGAAATAGTTGTTTAACCCTGATCAAGACCTGGAACACATTCAGGAGACCCAGCAATAGGACCAATAAGACCAGGCTGGTTTCAGCATCCCAAGGATATTCAAAATACTCAAAAGCTGTCAAACCGGGACCCAAGGAGAAAAGGGAGGTGAAAGAGCTGGGGAAAGTATCCCTCCCTGTTTCCCCCATAGATTGGGTGTGATTCTTAATAAATTCTTAATAAATTCCCCCTATAGATTGGGTGTGATATTAAGAAATTCTGAGAGACGATAGCCAATGTACGGGCAGGAGAACAAATACCACATAAACACCTCAACTGAACTGTCTGAACAATGATGTCATCGTATCATAAGTTGATATGACACAAGACAGCAACATGATAACCCTGATCCCTCTCCCAGAGGCGACTGATAAACATCATCGCGGGGAGCACATAGAGCATATAAGAATTTACATAAAACAGCCATGAGACTGACCAAAATAGACCAGCGACTATTTAACTAATATAATAAATGCATATAACAAATTTGTTTGAGCACGCTCTGGTCGGAACTGTTGTTATCTCAACCCTTCGTGCCCCACGTTGGGTGCCAAAAGGGACTGTGGTGGTTTAGCCTCAGACGGCAACAAAGAACCCTGCGGCCGCTCTCTCAACCCCCCACAGCTGTGGCAGAGAATTGCAAGAAAAAGGCAAAACTTGTGCCTTGAGACAAAGGCAGTTGAACAGAACGTAGAGGGGAACAGGAAAACAACAGCAATCCCACTGACAGAGGGATGTACAGACACCATTATGGTACCACCGCTCACCCACCAGACCCAGGACGCCCCATCCCGTTCCCAAGTGGTGACTTCCTGCCCCCTCCCCTGGCCAGCTCCTGGCTACAGATTGGCCATGGCTCACCTGGGATGGAATAGCTGTGTCCCTGGCAGAGCCTGGGGAGAATTAACCCTATCCCTGCTGGAACCAGGGCAGCTGGACATCACAGCAATGCTCCTCCCAGTCCCTTTTATTTTTCTGAATGCTCCATCTAAAGCTCCCAAGTGGCACTTTGTGGCTGTTGCCTCTGTCATATCCCTGGCCACTGCAGAAGAGACCTTGGCTCTGACACCTCTCCGGGTGGGTGCAGGCTCTTACACAGGTCACCCCAAGCCTCCCCTTTATCAGGGTAGAGCGGCCCAGTTCCCCCAGACTCTCCTCACAGCTCAGGCTTAAGGCTCCTCACCATCTCGTCAGATCTCCTCTGGACCCTCTCCCGTCTCTCCCTTTTCCTTTTGAAATGCAAAGCCCACTGGCTCATAGGGCACCCATCATGACTCAAAGGCCCCTCTCCTCAGGGTCCTCCTTAGCTGGTGTGGTCACTGCCCGCGCTGCTGCGTGGAGTTGTTGTGCACCTCTTTCTTCTAAACCTTCAGGTTCCTGTTGGCCAAATCCCCACGTGTGTCAAGGTCCCTCTGGACATAAGCTCCAGCAGTCAAGCACTGAAAGTACCTGTGCTGATGTTCATCCTAAGTCAGGGTGCCTCTAGCAAGAGCATCATTTCAGAAGCTGTGGGACAGTACAGATAAGAAGAGAGTACTAGTGCAATGGATGTGCTAATCAAGGTAGAAAGCACTGTGATAGCTTCTTAGAAACACCAGGGCTGGGTGCAAAGTGAGGAAACGTAGTGCCAGTGGGGAAATGGTGAAGAGGGGTTGGTTTTTTGCAAGGGAGAGGGAAAAGTGGGTTCAAGAGTAGGACTTGAGAGGTGGGAAAGCAGTGAAATGGGAATGAAAGGTTAAGCAAAGGAAATGATCAGGGATGTTTGGGGATACCCTTCAAGTAGCCCTGCATCTGAGCAACCCTGCCTGGAGCAGGACAAGAAACCTTGCAGCTGCTCTCACTCTACCAACATCTGACTGACTTCCATGGACACAGGAAACCCAAGAGCTTTCCCTGCTGTCACCACTGCCTTCCTGAGGCACGATTTACCCTTGGCAAGTCACAGAATCACAGAATCACCTAGGTTGGAAGGGACCTTTTAAGATCATCTAGTCCAACCGATTAAACAAAACAAAACAAAACAAACAAAAAAAAGCAACCACCAAACCCAACAAAAAAAACCAAACAAAAAAACACACACAAAAACACCACCCAACACTAATCCATATCCCTGAGCACCATGTCAACTCCTCTCTTGAATACCTCCAGGGATGGTGCCTCAACCACTTTCCTGGGCACCCCATTCCAATGTCTGACAACGCTTTCAGTAAAGAAATATTTCCTAATATCTAACCTGAACCTCCCCTGGCGTAACTTGAAGCCATTGCCCCTTGTCCTATCATCTGTAACTTGGGAGAAGAGACCGACCCCCGCCTCTCTACAGCCTCCTTTCAGGTACTTGTAGAGAGCGATAAGGTCTCCCCTCAGTCTCCTCTTCCCCAGACTGAACAACCCCAGCTCCCTCAGCCTCTCCTCGTAAGACTTATTCTCCAGACCCCTCACCAGCTTCGTTGCCCTTCTCTGGACCTGCTCCAGCACCTCAATGTCCTTCTTGTGGTAGGGGGCCCAAAACTGGACACAGTACTCGAGGTGGGGTCTCACCAGTGCCGAGTACAGGGGGACAATCACTTCTCGGGTCCTACTCACCACGCTATTCCTGATACAAGCCAGGATGCTGTTGGCCTTTTTGGCCACCTGGGCACACTGCTGGCTCATGTTCAGCCGACAGTCGACCAACACCCCCAGGTCCTTTTCTGCCAGGCAGCTCTCCAGCCACTCTGCCCCAAGCCTGTAACGCTGCCTGGGGTTGTTGTGACCCAAGTGCAGGACCCGGCACTTGGCCTTGTTGAACCTCATCCCGTTGGTCTCAGCCCATCCATCCAGCCTGCCCAGATCCCTCTGCAAAGCCTCTCTACCCTCCAGCAGATCAACACTGCCACCCAACTTAGTGTCATCTGCAAATTTGCTGAGGGTGCATTCAATCCCCTCGTCCAGATCATTGATAAAGATGTTGAAGAGAACCGGCCCCAGTACCGAGCCCTGTGGGACACCACTCGTGACTGGTCGCCAACTGGACTTCACCCCATTCACCACCACTCTCTGGGCCCGGCCCTCCAGCCAGTTTTTAACCCAGCGGAGAGTATACCCATCTAAGCCATGGGCAGCCAGTTTCTCCAGGAGGATACTGTGGGAGACTGTATCAAAGGCCTTGCTAAAGTCCAGGTAAACAACATCCACAGCCTTTCCTTCATCCAGCAAGTGAGTCACCTTGTCATAGAAGGAGACCAGGTTTGTCAAGCAGGACCTGCCCCTCATGAACCCGTGCTGGCTGGGCCTGATCACCTGGGCATCCTTCATGTGTTGCATAATGGCACTCAGGATGATCTGTTCCATCACCTTCCCAGGCACCGAGGTCAGACTGACAGGCCTGTAGTTCCCCGGATCATCCTTCCGACCCTTCTTGTGGATGGGCGTCACATTTGCTAGATGCCAGTCGGCTGGGACCTCCCCAGTTTGCCAGGACTGCTGGTAAATGATGGAGAGTGGCTCTGCAAGCACTTCTGACAGCTCCTTCAGAACCCTCGGGTGAATCCTATCTGGGCCCATAGACTTGTTTATGTCGAGGTTTTGGAGCAAGTCCCTCACCATCTCCCTTAGAATTATGGGGGCTTCATCCCGCTCCCCGCCCCTGTCTGCTGGTTCAGGGGTCTGGGCACTTGGGGGACACCCTACTCCACTGCTAAAGACTGAGGCAAAGAAGGCATTCAGTACCTCAGCCTTCTCCTCATCCTTTGTCACTATGTTACCTTCCATATCGAGGAGAGAGTGGAGGTTCTCCCGAGTCCTCCTCTTGCTATTAATATATTTATAGAAATTCTTTTTATTGTTTTTAACATCCAGGGCCAGGTTAAGTTCTAGCTGAGCTTTGGCCTTTCTAATCTTTTCCCTGCATAACTTTACTACACCTTTGTAATCTTCCTGAGTCGCCTGTCCTTTTTTCCAAAGGACATAAACTTTCCTTTTTTCCCTGAGCTGTGACCTTATCTCTTTGTTCAGCCAGGCCGGTCTCTTCCCTCGACGGCTCGCTTTCCTGCGCACAGGAATGGCCTGCCCCTGCGCTTTTAAGACTTCCTCTTTGAAAAATGTCCAGCCTTCCTGGACTCCTTTGCCCTTCAGGGCTGCCTCCCAAGGGACTCTGTCAAGCAGACTCTTGAAAAGTCCAAAGTCTGCCCTCCGGAAGTCCATGATGGCAGTCCTGCTGGCTCCCCTTCTCGCTTCCCTGAGAATCAGAAACTCTATCATTTCGTGATCACTGTACCCCAGACAGCCTCCAACCGTTACATCCCCCACAAGTTCCTCTCTGTTTACAAACAGCAGATCTAGTAGTGCTCCTTCCCTAGTTGGCTCACTCACCAGCTGTGTCAGAAAGTTATCCCCAACACACTCCAGAAACCTCCTAGACTGTTCCCTCTCAGCTGTGTGGAGTGCCCAGCTGATATCTGGTAGGTTGAAGTCACCCACCAGGACAAGTGCAAGTGATCTCGAGACCCCTGCTAGCTGTTTATAGAACATTTCATCAACCTCTGTATCCTGGTTGGGTGGTCTGTAATAGACTCCTAACACAATATCAGCCTTGCTGGTCCTCCCCTTGATTCGTACCCATAGGCACTCAACTCTACTATTACCATCATTCATCTCCACACATTCATATTCCTCCCTAACATACAGGGCCACTCCTCCTCCTCTCCTTCCTTGCCTGTCCCTTCTGAAGAGCTTGTAGCCATCCATTGCAGCACTCCAGTCATTTGATTCATCCCACCACGTTTCCGTGATGGCAACTACATCATAGCTTTCATGCTGCACAATGGCTTCCAGCTCCTCCTGTTTGTTGCCCATACTGCGTGCATTCATGTAGATACACTTCAGCCGGGCTAATTGTTCCACTATTTTTCTGGGAGGGCAAGCACTAATTCCCACCTGTCCATGTGCAGACTTTTCTGCAGTTACTATCTTGTCGCTACTCCTCATGTCTTTTCTGCCACTTGTGTCTCTCTCCCCTACATCAACTGCTGTAGTAGGCTGTAGGGCCTTGCTGGTACCTTTACCTACTGGCACTGGCACGCTACTCCCAGACACCACTTTAGTGACCCTGGTTCCAACCCCATCCCCCTTCAAATCTAGTTTAAAGCTCTTTCAATGAGCCCTGCTAGTTCTTGTGCCAATATCCTTTTTCCCCTTTGGGTTAGGTTTCCCCCGCCTGCTGCCAGCATGCTTGGTGACCTGTAGATCTGCCCATGATCGAAGAATCCAATGCCTTGCCATTTACACCAGTCTTTTAGCCACGAGTTTATCTTTTGAATCTTCCTATTTATTCCTTCATCCACCCCTGTGACTGGTAGGATCGAAGAGAACACCACCTGTGCTCCTGATCCTTTGACCAGTCTTCCCAGGTCTCTGAAGTCCCTCTTCATTGTTTTTAGCTTTCTAGTGCCCACCTCATCATTGCCCACTTGAAATATCAGAAGTGGGTAGTAATCTGAGGGTTGAACCAGGGAATGAATTTCCCTTTGTATAGCTTTAATCCTGGCCCCTGGGAGGCAGGTGACTTCCCTGTGGGATGGGTCCGGTCTACAGATTGGGCCCTCTGTTCCCCTCAGAAGGGAGTCACCTATTACGACCACCTTTCTTTTTTTCTTGGTTGATGATGTCCTGAGGCATGGGGGTGGGAGACTACTCCTGGGTGCCTCACTGGGTAGATCGCTCTCATTGTTCTCATTTACCTCGTCCCCAAAATCTAGAAGTCCAAACCTATTATGCAGGTGTAACTGGGAAGGTGAGGGAGGCTGTTTGGGGTTCCGCTTCCCTCTCTGAGGAAGGACCAGCCTCCATTCCCCCCTTTCTATTAAGTCCTCTCTCTCTGTCCGGTGACAGGGCGGGAGGGGGTCATCTATTTTTGTTGGAGCCTCTTCTTGCTGCCGCAGGGTACGGCTCCACCAGTCTATTTCACTTTCACATTCTCTAATGCTTCTTAATCTTTCAACCTCTTCTCTCAGTTCCACCACCTGCCTGAGCAGGTCGTTTACCTGCTCACATCTCACACAATGGGTGTCTCTGAGTCCCTGTGGTACCACAGCCAGGCTCAGGCATTCGGTACAGCCAGGGCCCTGAACTGCTGCATCTTGGTGTGGGAGCTCGGTCTGAGTTCCCATGTCCTTCTTCACAGGGGCTTTGGGGCGTTTCATTGCTATTTCCTCCCTTGAGCCTGAACAGACCGATCACTCACTGACTCCCCTCTGTCCTGTGCACAAGCCCCACACGCTCTGCACACGTGATCCTGCGCGCTAGAATACTCGTCCTTGCTCACACACGCCCCTGGCACGTGCTCTAACCTTGTTGTGGCTAGCTGCCGCTGTCGCTGTCCACGTGGTCTGGGTGAAGCTCGCGCTATGGCCGCTTTTAAATTTGCCGCGGCTCGCCCGGCCCGCCCCCAGGCACGTCAGCCTCTCGCTCCCTCTCGCGATTCCCGAGTCCTTTTCGGGCCTCTCCGCCTTCCCTCGGCCTCTCCGTCTCCGGGAAGCCCCCTCTAGCTCGAGTTTAAAGCTGCAGTACTCACCGCTGCCGCTGTCGCTGTCCGCGTGGTCCATGCTGACTGCTTTGGGACATATTCTTCTCTTTCAGGTGCCCAGAAATGTCACCCAAGAGGACTCTCATTGATGGCACACTAATCACCACAGGGAGCTTGTACAGCCTGTGGGTCCCTGGGCTGGGCCTCTTTCAAAGGTGGGGGCAACACTGGCTTGTGCTCACTCACAGGAGAGCTCTGCCAATCCTGTCACCTTTCAAAAGCGACATGCCAAAGGAATCTCAGTCTTCACTTGTGTCTTCACTACAACTATTTTGTCCGTTACATGGTGTATTGTGTTTCTCTAATATTTCATATATTTACACTTGTCCTGATACGATGATCATTTGCAAAGTCGTCTTTCCAGACGCAGACTGTCTGGGAAAAGGCCCTTTCCGTTATCATCCAGTTTTCTCCTCCCTTTACTCTTTGTTCACTCAG
>JARKVS010013243.1:0-15826 GCA_030770645.1 Numenius phaeopus
GCCAAGCTCTGTGATTACACAGCAGATATGGGAACAAGGTGATCCTATGGAACTGATAAGCGGCATGCTTGCTACCCTGAGCCAACAGTCTGTCAAATTTTGATGAAATGCTGTCCTTTGTGCGAACTTTGCTCATTATAATGTCATTATAATACCAAAACACACCTCCAGCCCGAAGGCTACCCGCCTCCAAGGTGCGACCGCTCCTCCTTGAGTCTGCGCCCTGAATTTTTCATAAACTACACCTTTAAATGCGAGGCAAGAGAATTTTACACCAATCATAATAAAGGTATTTATGACTAGAGTCACTCAAACTCCACATTGAAGGTAAAAAATAATATAAAAATAACCCAAGAAAGGGGGGATGCTAGGGAAGACACCATCGTAAACAAGTCAGGGAGGACCCCATCACAGACTGCCTTTGACTCCCGGGACCAGTCGACAGGCTGAGCCTTTCTTCCCCCCCATAGGGACGCCTTTGGGTAAGGCTTAGACTATACCGAGTGCTTCCTCGGGAAACTTAGAAATCTCTCTAGAGGGTTATCTTTTTTACATTTATAGCCAGGCTGTATTGTTTGTAACTTTGTCGCGTGCTTTGTACCATTAACATTTTTTCTTTTACTTGCACGTGCTTTGCAGACTGTATTTATCACCGGCAAACCATAAGAACCTTTATATCTGTTGCTTAAATAAACTGCACTGTTTAAGTAGCTAGCCGTTTTGGTTTCTCACTGAACGCGACCAAACACTAGAGTGTGGCCGTGCTAGTTCATGAGCACGACTAGACCGAAGGTGCAGTCCACTATTAGTGTATCCCGAATCGTGATAGTTTAAAATATATTAAATGTGACTGGACTGATAGTGGTGAATTGGGCATCACAGAATTTAAACCCAGCCACCCCTAGCCTCCCACCTTGGTGAGGAGTGTTAGAACGCAAGGGGGTTTATTTTCTGCCAAAGCTATTTTGCCCCTTCACGCAACATACAGTAATCACTTGATGGAACTGAATCTCTCATTTTCCACAGCCATTTATTACATTTTAAGATTGCATTTTTTTTCATGCAAACATATTTAAGGGGGTCTGTTTGTTTGTTTTGTGGATGCTTTTTATGATTTATAGTGAATAAGTTTTCCAGGAAAAATAGTAGACTCCTGTAAGCGGCAGTCTTAAAAACATGCACCATAAAAGCCTGCTTTCAGGACCACCTGTAATCTGATCTCATTGAGCAGTCCAAAAGGTGAATCAAGAGGTTACAACTTTAGAAGTGTGACCCACAGGGCTCCCAGCATCTTACTAATCCATTTACAGAGAGCCAGGGAACCTTTCAAGACCCAAGTAAATCAGCTGGGAGAAGCTTTGAGTTGAAGCATCTGCTAAATATTCTGGTTCCAGTAAATCAACATGGCTCGATATGGAACTAATTTATCACAGGATTTCTTCTCTAGTTCTACCTCTGCTGGTAAACCAAATTTCTCATGATGATACCTCCTGCATGATAATAAGAGAATACCCACAGGAATACTAAATAATATTCCCCTAACCCCAAGGAAAAAAAAGATTTTATATACACACACACCCTCAAGGCTATAAAATCTCTGCATGGTCCTTACATTTTTAAGAGTGAAAATACAAGATTTTCTAGGTGTTTGGGGTTTTTTTAATGCAAATCAGAAATCAGGAAACATTAGAATTTAAAATGCCGCTATAGCAAAACTACATTAATATATATATGCTTTATAGGAGTTGTCAGTTATATGATCATACACTATTTTTCTATTCTCTGTACTTTAGCTTCTCTCACTGGACTGTCTTTGTTCGTTACTTGTACAGACCCTAGCAGATCAGCATCCTCATGAAAATAAATGTATGCAGCCACTTTCTCCACTATAACTGAAGTAATTCACCACCTGAATTGAAACGTGATATGATCACCATATGATTCAATTGCAATAGATTATGTTCAACAGGATAAGTAGAATGTTATGCTCTAGCTAAGAAGGCAGGATTCCTTACCTTGGGAAAGAATGAAAAGCCGAAACCTCTTGTCCCAGTTATTATTAAACAGCCCCAATACTGGACATCTCTGAAAGGCCCATCTCTTCCTCCCAACCTGACGTGCATACAACCCTTCTTCACACCACTCAGACTCCACTGACACAGTACTTTGGTTTTTTCCTCTACTCTCTCTACAAAGAGATTTCAGAGATGTATTACCAAGGATGCATCCTGTAAGAATTTAATATCCAAAGATAACGAGGACATGTTTTGTAGATGCTTGCTTCAATTTTAAGTGTCTTACTAAATTTAACAGCTAAATGGACAAAATTTAGCATCTATAGTTCATGCAATATCAATATATTGCTTTGATGCCCATATATTATGATTTAACACAGCAGTGTGATAACACGACATTTGACAATTCATGCTCAGGTCTGTCCAACTGAAAAGCATTCTTCAGTGACAACCCACTGACACACTGGACTGGGGGCTGATCTTTATAGATAATGACTGTGTTACTCTACCTCTTGTCTTTGCCCTCCATAGAATACAGCCAGGTATCCACAAAGTCTCTCATCTGCTTTGCATTACCATGTCTAAGACTTTCACAGTTCTTGAGTGAATGCCTTGCAGCCATACCTGCAGAACTCATAAAACACTGTCCCCCCAGAACTCCACTTGTAAAGGCTTTATTCGCAGCTCACAACCCACACCAGAAAGGACTACATGCCATCAGTCTTTCCCCTCACACATGGTTTTGCACTGTATGTTACTTTGCGAATGAGGGGGCAAGCCAGAGCAACTTGCAGCTACTCTTTCTTCTGGTTTTGGTCAGCATTCAAGATCCATGTAGGTCTTTGCAAGGTTAGAGGCTGCCTGGAAAGGTAGCAAGTCAGTGGTCATCCAGTGAGCATTACATGACAGGGCATGTTATGACGTTGAAATGCACATCCAGGGGTGTTGCTATTCCAAACTAGTCTTTTAAAATCTTATAACTTTCCTTCCTTCAAGTGCAAAAAGGAAAGGACAGTGGCTTCATCTCATTGTGTTGCTCTAATGCTAACTCCAGCAGTTAAAACAAAGCCAGTGCCAAGAGGAATATTCAAGATCAGGGAAAAGAGTACCATTGCCATTAACAAGGCTGTTGTGAGGCCTCAGCACAAACAGGGGGTACCATTCCCCACAACTGCGTTCCAAAAGGTGGAATACAAAACCTAAATCCAGAGAGATACTACCAAGTTTGTGTTTTATGCAAGAACTAAGAGCTTGCTCTATCTGTTTAGCAAAATGGAAAAAAGCTCAGCATAGACAGGATTGCTAGCTACATCTCCACAGTAAATATCAAGGAGAAAAGAAGAAATATAAAATAAAGGACAATGTTGCACAAGGACAAATAAGTATAAATTGACCATGAATAAATTTGATTTGGGAATTAGAAAAAGGTTTCTAACCATCAGAGGAGTGATGCTCTGGAACTGCTTTCCAACAAGGATAGTGAGAGCAAATGACCTAATTTAAAGATGAGGCTCAATAAACTTATGAAAGGGATTATAGGATGCGGTTGTCTGCAATAATAGGAAACAGATCCTGATGATCCAGGATTTCCCCCCAGTCCTGTGTTTCAGGCCACATCCTGTCAACCTAAACTCTCAGCTGCAGTGCAGTGATTTACCAGGCATCACAGAGACTACCCTATCCTAAAACAAGACTGGCTTCTGTTTTCCAAAAAGCATAGGTTTCAACTCACAATGAAAGGGAACATTTCCTACAAGGCTGAAAATGCAAGAAAAAAGGTGGGGGGTAAAAAGCCCCTAGAAAGCTTTGTAGAAAGTGAGAAATGAGAAACTTAGAAATTTGTCATTGAAATTAAGGTGGGGGAAGAAGGTAAAGATTATTTCTTTTGGAAACTTGGGCAAAGTGCTCCATTATTTTGAGAAATAATCATAAAAGCAGAAAAACATTTTGATATTTAATAAAAATCAGTCCATATATTTTTAATTTTTGTTGCAAGAGATAGCATATCCAGATAAGTATTAGTCATGCAAACTATATTTTCTGTTCAAGTCTACAAATTGAGAGCAGCACTCTTGGCTGCATAGAAGTAGTAGGTGAGTCACAGAACTGTCAATTCACACCAATTACTATGAATTGGAGCTTGGGAGGTCAGCTCATCCAACCAGATACCAAAACACATGGCATACATAAACCATTTAACATTTTTTTGTCCAATCCATTCCTAGAAACCTTCAGAAATAATAATAAAAAAAATCTATATTTTAGAATCATAATGCAATATACATTGCCTCAGTCTGAATCCTACTTAGCATTAAGGTGGCAGGTAAAGGAGATTTTGAATATAACCATTCCTCCTTTTTCAATAAAAAACGTTATGCTGTACTTCTGCAAAGTTAAAGCTGTCCCAGGATTACCCAAACAGTAGTCTTGATATTAGCCATTATTTTCTCCTTAAGGTAACTAATAAAGTTCCCAGAAAGATCAGTCTTGATATGCAAAGCAGTCTCACACTGCAAGGGAAATTATTTTCTGATAAGAATATAGAGCAAGTACCTCTGGACTCTTGAGAGATCTTAAGGGTGTCTTAGATTAACCAAACAATTCACAGGGGGTTTTTGCCTGGCCACTCCAACACTTAAATGTTTCCTCAATTAGATCACTGCAATCATGGCTATTAAAGTCTAGGGACAGACCTCCCTATCTTTCTATTCCTTCTATCATTACCAGAAGGAAACCAGGCTGCACAGATACGGTCCAAGGTGTCAGTTCTCATCTCAGCCTTCACCTAACATAACCATCCTCTATACAGAAATGCAATAGTTGATGACTACAGGGTATTAAACTTCCTAAACCATAGGATTTTCTAGCCATGTTGCAAGAGTCTTAAGTAATTTTGATTCCTCTTCTCAACCAGTGCCACAGAAAAGGGAGAAATTTCTATCCTCATTTCACAGATGTTGAAAGAATGTTTAATAAAAAAAGCAGAAAAACTCTGACTACCTTTCCCATCTGTGCATATAGAGTACAGAATCACAGAAACACAGAATGATATGGGGTAGGAAGGGACCTCTGGAGATCATCTAGTCCCACCCCCCTGCCAGGGTCCACCTAGAGCAGGTTGCACAGGAACATGTCCAGGCAGGTTTTGAACATCTCCAGAGAAGGAGACTCCACCACCTCTCTGGGCAGCCCATTCCAGTGTTCTGCCACCCTCAAAGTAAAGAAGTTCCTCCTCATGTTCAGGTGGAACTTCTTATATTCAAGTTTGTGCCTGTTACCTCTTGTCCTATCCCTGGGCACCACTGAAAAAAGACTGGCCCCTTCCTCTTGACACCCTCCCTTTAAGTATTTATAAGCATTGATCAGATCCCCCCTCAGTCTTCTCTACTCTAGACTAAAAAGACCCAAGTCCCTCAGCCTCTCCTCATAAGAGAGATGCTCCAGGCCCCTAATCATCTTTGTAGCCCTCTGCTGTACCCTCTCCAGCAGTTGCCTGTCCTTCTTGAACTGGGGAGCCCAGAACTGGACACAGTACTCCAGATGGGGCCTCACCAGGGCAGAGTAGAGGGGCAGGATGACCTCCCTCGACCTGCTGGCCACACTCTTCCTGATTCACCCCAGGATGCCATTGGCCTTCCTGGCCACAAGGGCACATCGCTGGCTTGTGGCCATCCTGTTGTCCACCAGGACTCCCAGGTCTTTCTCCTCAGAGGTGCTCTCCAGCAGGTCAGCCCCCAACCTGTACTGGTGCATGGGGTTATTTCTCCCCAGGTGCAGCACCCTACACTTGCCTTTATTGAAGTACATCAGGTTCCTCTCTGCCCAACTCTCCAGCCTGTCCAGGTCTCGCTGTATGGCGGCACAGCCTTCTGGTGTGTCAACCAGTTTTGTGTCGTCAGCAAACTTGCTGAGGGTACATTCCATCCCTTCATCCAGGTCATTGATGAATATATTGAAGAGGACTGGACCCAGTACTGACCCCTGGGGAACACCACTCCAACTAGATTCTGTGCCACTAATCACGACCCTCTGAGCTCTGTCTTTCAGCCAGTTTTCAATCCACCTCACTGTCCATTCTTCTAACCTGCACTTCCTAAGTTTACCTATGAGGATGCTGTGGGAGACTGTGTCAAAAGCCTTGCTCAAGTCAAGGTAGACAACATCCACTGCCATCCCCTCATCTATCCATCCAGTCATGCCATCATAGAAGGCTATCAGGTTAGTCAGACATGACTTCCCCTTGGTGAATCCATCTTGACTACTTCTGATAGCTTTCCTTTCCTCCAGATGTTTTGAGATGACACCCAGAACAAACCGTTCCATCATCTCTCCAGGGATGGAGGTGAGGCTGACCGGCCTGTAGTTTCCCAGGTCCTCCTTCTTGCCCTTCTTGAAGACTGGGATGACATTGGCTTTCCTCCAGTCCTTGGGCACCTCGCCTGTTCTCCAGGACCTTTCAAAGATGATGGAGAGCAGCCCAGCAATTACTTCTGCCAGCTCCCTCAGCACTCGCGGGTGCATCCCATCAGGACCCATGGACTTGTGGATATCCAGTGTACTTAACTGTTCTCTCTAACTTGGTCTTCCTCAACCAAGGAAAAGTCTTCCTTTGTCCAGACTTTTCTGTTTCCTCCAAAGTGCGGGACTCCTGAGGGCTGGCCTAAGCAGTAAAGACTAAAGCAAAGAAGGCATTCAGCAACTCCGCCTTCTCTGCATCCTCTGTCACCATGGCACCTGTCTCATTCAACAGCGGGCCTGCATTTTCTCTCGTTTTCCTTTTGCCTCCAATATACTTGTACTTAGTATGTCAGGGCTGTTTATCCTAGATACCAATTTAAACCCAATATTTTGCCTCTTTCAGCCTTTCTCATATGCATAGTGCATACCTTCTCTCAATTTAGTCCATAAAGAGATTTGGGATCTTTTCTGGAATGGAAGATGTTCTACAGCTACAAGCTGTTATAGCAACCAGCCTGCCTACTGCTCTCCTGGGCACCTGTATTATGCAGAGCTTGGTGTTCTCACACTTCACTTCAGGATTTGGTGCGACACTTCTGAATAACAGCGGACTAGAGATAGGATATTTAAAAGATATAAAAATCCTTAAAAGTAACTTCAAAAACTTAACTTACCCAAAGTTGTTAGGAAGAGTAATTTTGAGACCAAAAGAAATACAGATGTGTTGGAGAGAAGCACATACAGTAGGAAGAATGTAAAGTAGCCAGAATGATCTAGTGGCAGATACTGATGTCTTCACACCTTGTCTCCCCTGCTTTGGTTAACAAAGAGAATTGGGTTCCTCTAAAACCTGTCTTCCAGCTTGTCGCGACGGAGGGAAGACAGGGTCGCTCAATATGAGTGATCAGCAAGCTTCGTTTATTGATTCACACAGTTGCCTTTTATGTCCTAACATAATTAGCTCATACATATTACAAAAGTTAAGCTCATGATTGGTTAGTTCTTAGAAAGATCAACTCCACCCTTGGTTCCTTCTTTACAATTACTTTCATCCTCTTTTCCCATGCCTGAGCAGCTGCAATCTCCCTGTTATCATACAACAGTTACAGTCAAGGACAGGGTGTCCTTGCCAGCTCAGCAGTTACGGGGGCTGAATCCGATGTTTCTCAAGCTTTTGCTCGGCCAGCTGGATCATGTCTACTTGACCCTTCTCAGCTAGCCAGTCTCCCACAGGAACCTACTTATTCTCATCCTCACTTGAGTGATCCCTAGAGTTTGGCCATGACTTTCTCATCAGTGTCTGAGTTCTGAAATACTGGGAACACTGTTGCTTGGTCCAGAAAACCACTTGATCATGAGTTTCACTTTGAAGTCAGCCTTTTTATACTTTAAAATCAAAAGTATGCCCTAATTGTCTGATGGATAGGGCCTGAGGGCATGCATCTCTCCTTACAATATGGAGTCTACAGTTATTAGGCAACAAATGAGAAGCTGAAGTAAGGCTGGTCTGCTTATAAATAAGGTTTCTACTGTAATTCAAAGCATCAAATATTTTCAGGCCCTATTAGGCATACCAGCAATCACTTCAGTAGACAACTAACTTAAGCAGTAATCAACATTCTTATTTCTCTAGTGGGGAGTCTATTCATCGATGATTTTCTGTGTGTATGTAAATTAGATATCTGTCCTGGGAAGTTAAATGTTCTGGATGGCTACACTTGCAGAAACTTGAGCAGAGCATCTTGGGTTGACCTGGGCTCAGAGGATCAAAACTATCTCAGAAGTTTCAGGATGAAATTTAAAGCTAAAATGTTGGCAGTTACGGGAAAACAGGACCTTGTATATGCTATGTCAAACCACTGGTTCATTCTGTACCTTATCTTGAGTGTACCAGTCAGCAAAGGATGGTTCAAAGCAACTTGCAAGAAACTTTCAAGACCCCAGGAGAAACTTATCCTTGTGTGAATTGGAGCCAGAAACCGTTCCCTCATCCTGAGGAAAAAAGTTTGAGAGATCAAAAGCTTTCTGGTTCTACAGTGGGATGGAGGCAAGGTAGCTGTAGAGTTACTTGAGAAGAAATAGAGATGGACCCTCGGGTCTGCCAGTAACAATGCACTCTGCTCTGATGTGTAGAAGCCCTGGGCTCGAGACCCTGCTTGCCTGATTCAGATTAGAGTCTGGACTACTGACTGTCCTGGAATAAGTTTCTCTTGCTGTATGCTTTGATCAGAAATTGCATCACGGGGAAGAGAAACACTTCTTGGTGAAATATTTCATTCAAACTTCCTATGAGAAATTTTGGCTTTTTAAAACTGGTGTTTTCATTAAAAACCTACTTGTTATCAAAAATCAAGATGAAACCATTGTCTGTGTGTTGTTGAAATGCCTACACACACTAACAGTTACCCAAGTCTCTCTGCTGTCAGCCTGGACACTGCTAAATGTAATTAAGCATTGCTTAGTCTGAGGAAGGACTCTGATTTGGATTGTGCATATCCATGTCGCATTTTGAAATATCATAAATGCATTTTGAGTGAGCTAATATTCTGTAAATATGGTTAACTTCTGCATTTCCAGATTTGGACTCTTAATTTGTCTTTTAATATTGGTTCATGGGTGTATATGAGCATGCCTTATGTATGCTTTTACATGCAGACCCACATCAAGTCATCTATAGTATGAAAATGACAGCTTCATAATAGTTAATGGAAAATAACATAAGAGGAAAATTAGCATTCCACACAGCAGAGAATTTTGGATGTTAATCTGCCTTGCAATATAATTGACAAGGAAGCTGATATCTGGGAAGATTTTTATTTCTATCTTTTTCTCTTAACAGTTAGTGTTCAGTAATTGTGCAGCAGGGGAGATGGAAAAATAAAGTTCTAGCCAAGTGAATTTATTTTACTAGCAAAGATGTTAACTTTTGTCAGAAGGTAGTTAATCACTGAAAGAAAAACAGGTTGGAAAAATTGGATAAAACATTTCCAGTTCCAAAAGTCTTTATTGATTGTGTCAATCAAGACAATCAAGAAAATTCAGCTCAGTCTCTGAAACCCTCAAGTGATTAAAACTTGAGCACTCCACTGTAGACAGAGCAAATGAGAATTGTTTCAAAATGAGACATGTAGAGCTGGGATAGTTAAAGCGAAAAAAGATTTCTTTTTCACTTTGAAACCCTAGCTGGAAGACGTAATCTGAAATGTTGATTTTAAGGCAAGAGTTTTCTTAAGTGTTACAATCTTTCTCTGTGTAACAGATCCCTGAATCTTGAAGCAAGGAACTGTTTTATTTGCAGAGGAAGAGCTCTCTTAAACACAAACCTGGAGTTTGGAAGATGGGGGACAGATCTCTGGTCCACCACAGATAACTTGTACATCTTGGTCTAAATGTTTTAAAGGTAATTAGGGCACAGAGAGACTGAAGCATCACTAAATGAGATGCTCAGACCTGTGACCAGTTGAGAGTTCCTATTTCCCAGAGATGCAAGATTTTTTCTCTCAATGCAGCTCCTCTACAAGACTTTAGCTATTCTTAAGTTGGAGCATGTGGTCTAAGGTATGCAATATTATTACTCTCTTCCATTTTCTGTATACAGCATGCAGGTCTTGGATAGTTGTGCTTGAATTGCAGTTTGATTTCTTGAGCTCCATAGTGTTCTGCTGGAGTAAAGCTCTTGGCTTCTCTCCCTTGAGGTTTTGGGAGGTTAGGTACATTAAAGGTGGTAGGGGAAAAGTTTCTACATTAGTAGACACCATGAATTGATTTCTTTGTTCTTTCTTGAGTTAACAAAAGGGTATCTTGTTCACCGGTTCATGCACTATACAGGAGTCTAACATAAAACAATATAGGATAGCCAATTTAGGAAACCTCACTGTTAAAGTAAATTAATATTATTGCAAATAAAAGCATGAAGCTAATTAATTGACTCAAAGAAGAAAAAAAAACAACAAAACTGACAGCTTTGTAATAGTTTTATCTTTTCTTGGGCAATGATTCTGATTTTAGTTACACTTACAGTTATCAGAAGGGCTGTTGTTTCAGAAGTTATCATCTGTCAGCTGAGCTGTGATAACTGATTGAATGCATACTCTACAATCACAAATGTTTGCAAATCAAAAACTGGCTTAGACCACTTGAGCCAGCCTTCTTAAAATCTAGGGTTGTCCTAACTGTTCTGGATTATCACCAATTTAGTTGAGGTCAGTGTCTGAGCCAAGGATTCTTCTGAGAGAGGCAATAGATTATGGGTCAAATCATGAACCTAATTTTATTTTGGTGTAATTGCATAGTTCTGCTGAGTTACATGCAAGCTCTCCCCTTGACTGGATCTACACCCTTGAGCTCAGAATCTGCTTTCATCCAAGAGTCTTAAAGCACCTAAAAAGCTTTTTAATTTTCCCTCATAATGCCAAAGAGTAAACATAGGACCAGAAAGATTAAGGGCCACTTCCCCAAAGCCTGTTGAAATGTATAGGTATTTTTTTCATTAGATTTAGACTGGACCTTTAATGCCTTGCTCAGACAGACAGCAAATACCTGGAAATGATCATGGTTATAGTCTAGCTCTTAGACAATGCCTCTGGATCTAGATGTATGGAAAAGCTAAAGGCTAATGAAATCATAAGTTGTCACCATAACACATCACACAAAGAAGGGGTCATAAGCCACTAAGTGCTTGTTCTTTGATCTAAACAATGGGCAAAGAGGAGAAACTGTGCCAGGATACCTGTAGCTGTCTGCCAGAATAAAACAAGAAAAGGGGGAAAAGCCCTTAATTACAGTTATTAATAGATGTCCAGTATGCATCATCTTCATCTCCCACCATATATAACAAGGATTAATTAAGGTACAGATAATGCATATACTTCAGGTAACTGGGAGGTTAGAGGTGGCAGGTGGAATCTGATGCTGTGAACATGCAACCTTGAAGCTAAAAGCCTGTACCTGAGATGGTTGTGCATGGTTCTTACACCCAATATAGAGGATAGGCCTCTCCAAAGCTTTATTCCTCTCCTGTATGCTAGGTCAAATGAATGTCTTGTCATTGATGGTAGACCCTAAGATAACTAATTTTAAATAGCTAAATTTGAGTCAGGTGACCAGTGCTTTTTAGCTGGTCAGAACTACTTATCTGGTTTAAAGTAGCTGAGAGTCAACTGATTCACTGAAGTGATAAGTACTGAGATGTCAAGTGAAAAGACTGTTTTCATTTGTCCCAGGATGAACTGACTACTGTTGGGGTGAAAGAACTCTTAGTTTCCAGAATTATTCTGTTCAGCTCAGAATATGTCTCCTGACTGTTTTGCCTCCCAAGCATGTGCAAAATCTTCAGGAGACTTACTGTGGGGTTGAAGTTGCCGTAAGTGCGATCATTATCCATCTGTATTCCATGCAATTATTATTTACATTATTGAATTCCCTGGAGGTAAAATTAAAATAGAGCTTTTTTCTTTTTTTTTTCCCATCTCAAGCTCTTGTTTTTGTTTCCCCCTTCTCTTTAACAACCTTGTTTCCCAAGAAACCACTTGATACACCCTCATGTTTCCAAGAGACTGCAGTTCAATAGGTTGAGAGTTAATTGCCAGCTGGGAGTTTTCAGATGCTAGCTCAAAGAGCTGTCCACTGGTAGCAAATGAACAGTTGGAAAGACACAATATGAACAAAGCATCTTTTAGCTGAATGACATATGTCTGGAAAACTTGGCATGTTTGAGAGAAATGGAATTGAAATTAGGAAGAGCTAGGAGAAAGTCCTTCATTATCAATAATTAGTCAATTAGATTTCTTGTTCAAATTCAGATATAGTTCTCAAGCACTTTACTCACTCAGTCATTATCACCCATACAAGTAGATGACAGAAATAATGTATAGCCTTCAGTCTATCTTTCCTTAAGAGATGTGTTTAGAAATATTTATTGTACTGTTGAACACAGGCTGTTCCAGGGAGCTGCATGGTGCAAATGATTTGTAATGGAATATGAAGCCTTTCACCCCAAGTCAGATTCACATCCAGCCCAGACAGCTGATGGCAAGCAAGCTGTTAATATGAGCTACTTAAGAGTTTACTATAAAAATGGTGTTTTTTCAGTGAAATAAGCGGTTCTGTACACAATCAAAATTTTCAATGGAGAAAATTTATTGTTCTGAAATTGTTTTCCATCTGGGAAATCAAAATGAAAAAAATAACTTCTTTCACCAGTTTGACTTTTTTTCTGTAAAAGCCAATATAGCTGCTTCATATGACATTATTTCAAGACTCAGTTGTTTAGGGGTTTGTATCCTGTAGTGTTAACCTGCGTGTTCAGTGCTCTGTTCTTTAAGCAACATTCTCTAGGAAGGAAGAATACTTTCGAGGGGTCATATGGATGCACATTGAAAGAGGTAGCCCAGGAAAAGTAACACCTGAAAGAGGTGCTATAGTTGTAATTCCATTAAGGTTCTAAGGACAGGGAGAAATCTTATTGCCTTTCATCCTAATGCATAAGGAGCTGAAATATGGAAATTCTTGCAGGATGGAATAATAGATATGTATTCTTTTATCACAAGCCACATGTTAATGTTTTTGAAAAAATCTTACTACAGCTGATGCTGGGTTTGTGCCTTACAGAGCAATCCTGTGATAAGTAAAGGGACGACAAAAAATCCCATGAACTGGCCTTTTCAAGTTCGGATTTGAGGCTTATTATGAACATTAGGATCTACTTTATTCCAGCTGGCCATTGCTGGGATGGAACTTCTTACTGTCTCTAAGCAATCAGAATTTACTTTAAGTAAATGAGGCATTATTTTTCCTAAATAAATTACTTTTTGTCCAACAAGAGTGGGATGGAGTGCAATTCACATGCATGAAATTTTTAAATAGCAAAAGAAAAATAAATACTGCCACAAACTATTTTTTGTCCCTGAAAAAGATGGGTTTTCTTTGTCCAACCATATGAGAGACTAGATATATTCTTTTCCATTTCACAGAATCATAGAGTTGTAGGAGTTGGAGGGGACCTTCAGAGATCATCTAGTCCAATCCCCCTGCCAAAGCAGGGTCGCCTAGAGCAGGCTGGACAGGAATGCATTCAGGTGGGTTTTGAATATCTCCAGAAAAGGAGACTCCACAACCTCTCTGGGCAGCCTGTTCCAGTGCTCTGCCACCCTCAAAGTAAAGAAGTTTTTCCTCATGTTGAGACGGAACTTCCTGTGTTCCAGCTTGTGTCTGTTGCCCCTTGTCCTGTCACCAGGCACCACTGAGAAGAGCCTGGCCTCATCTTCTTGACACCCACCCTTTAGATATTTATAAGCATTGATAAGATCCCCTCTCAGTCTTCTCTTCTCCAGCCTAAACAGACCCAGGTCTCTCAGCCTTTCCTCATCAGAGAGGTGCTCCATTCCCTTGATCATTTTTGTAGCCTTCCCCTGGACTCTCTCCAGCAGTTGCCTGTCCTTCTTGAACTGGGGAGCCCAGAACTGGTCCCAATACTCCAGATGGGATCTTACCAGGGCAGAGTAGAGGGGGAGGATGACTTCCCTCGACCTGCTGGCAATGTTCTTTTTAAAGCACCCCAGGAGACCATTGGCCTTCTTGGCCACAAGGGCACATTGCTGGCTCACGGTCAACTTGTTGTCCACCAGGATTCCCAGGTCTCTCTACAGAGTTGCTTTCCAGCAGGTCAGCCCCTATCCTGTACCGGTGCATGGGGTTATTCCTCCCTAGGTGCAGGACCCTACACTTGCCCTTGTGGAATTTCATCAGGTTCCTTTCCACCCAACTTTCTAGCCTGTCTAGGTCTTGTTGAATGGCAGCACAGCCTTCTGGTGTTTCAGCCACTCCTCCCAGTTTTGTATCATCAGCAAACTTGCTGAGGGTACACTCTGTCCCCTCATCCAGGTCGTTGATGAATATGTTGAACGAGACTGGACCCAGTACTGACCCCTTGGGAACACTGATAGTTACAGGCCTCCAGCTGGACTCTGCACCGCTGATGACAACCCTCTGAGTTCTGCCATTCAGCCAGTTTTCAATCCACCTCACTGTCCACTCATCTAACCCACACTTCCTAAGCTATCTATGAGGATGTTATGGGAGACAGTGTCAAAAGGTTTGACACCCTCAAAGTAAAGTTCCTCCTCATGTTTACATGGAACTTCTTATGTACAATTTTGTGCCCATTTCCTCTTGTCCTGTCACTGGGCACCACCGAAAAAAGACCGGCCCCTTCCTCTTGACATCCACCATTTAAGTATTTATAAGCATTGATCAGATCCCCCCTCAGTCTTCTCTTCTCCAGACTAAAAAGACCCAAGTCCATAAGCCTTTCCTCATAAGAGAGATGCTCCAGGCCCCTAATCATCTTTGTAGCCCTCTGCTGTACCCTCTCCAGCAGTTGCCTGTCCTTCTTGAACTGGGGAGCCCAGAACTAGACACAGTACTCCAGATGGGGCCTCACCAGGGCAGAGTAGAGGGGCAGGATGACCTCCCTCGACCTGCTGGTCACACTCTTTCTCCTCAGAGATGCTCTCCAGCAGGTCAGCCCCCAACCTGTACTGGTACATGGGGTTATTCCTCCCCAGGTGCAGCACCCTACACTTGCCCTTGTTGAACTTCATCAGGTTCCTCTCTGCCCAGCTCTTCAGCCTGTCCATGTGGGTGTCCATCCTGATGTGGGTGTCAAGTTTGCCTAAATGATCTCTAACCCGATCCTCTACGATCAAGGGAGTGTTGTCCTTACTCCAGGCTCTCTCTCCTACCTCCAGGGTCTGGGGTTCCTGAGGGTCGGCCTGAGCAGTAAAGACTGAAGCAAAGAAGGCATTCAGTAACTCCGCCTTCTCTGCATCCTCCGTCACCAGGGCACCTACCTCATTCAGCAGCTAGTCTTCCTTTTACTGCTGATGTACTTGAAGAAGCCCTTCTTATTGTCCTTGACATCCCTTGCCAGGTTTAATTCCAAGCAGGCCCTAGCCTTCCTCATTGCATCCCTGCATATCCTGACAGTGCTCCTATACTTCTCCCATGTGGCCAATCCCTTTTTCCACATTCTGTAAACTTCCTTCTTCCATCTTAGTTTTTCCAGAAGCTCCCTGCTCATCCATGCAGGTTCCTGCCTCCTTTGCCTGATTTCTTGCTCCTAGGGATGCACTAATCTTGAGCTTGGAGGAAGTGGTGCTTAAATATTAACCAGCTCTCTTGGACCCCCCTTCCTTCTAGAGCCTTAGTCCATGGGATTCCTCCAAGGAGGTCTTTGAAGAGGCCAAAGTCAGCTCTCCTGAAGTCCAGGGCTGCAATTCTACTTTTTGCCCTGCTTCTTCCACGCAGGATCCTGAACTCCACCATCTCATGGTCACTGCAGCCAAGGCTACCTC
>JARKVS010013252.1:0-13184 GCA_030770645.1 Numenius phaeopus
AAGTGTCCATCTGGTCGGGACCAGTTTCGCGGTTTGGGGTCCAGCCAGCCCAGCATTCTAAGCCAAAGGTAAAAGTACACGGTGAAGAAGACTATGAGCCTTCCTCCAGAAGACCCCGGCCCACGACCACCGGGTGACAGTACGCATGTGGCAAGGGGAGGAGACTTATGATAATGAGTTCCTAGAAATAATTAGAATAGTAACACCTTTTCTTAGAATTAATTATAATAACCCAGCCCACCTTAATGAATATGTATGCTTTTTATCATAAATAGATGCTTGTTTTACGAGCCAGTGTGCAAGTTAGGAGGAGAAATCCCCCTTGCACCCGGCGCCGCAATAAACATACCTGCTTTATAACTCTATTCGAGTTGTAGGGTTTGTTTCCGCGTGTCAACACCCTGTTACTACCGGTCAGCCGGTGATGAAATGCAAGCTGTTGTTGCAGCAAAAAGGCTACATCTGTTTAGATGGGATTTTAGATACTGGGGCTGATGTCACAGTCATTTCAAGGGATCGACAGCCTACAGACTGGCCATTAACTCAAATGGGTAAAACGTTAATGGGCATAGGTGGACATGCCATACCCTTTCAGAGCAAACATTTAATTCAAATTGAAGGTCTTGAAGGCTGCGTGGCCTCGGTTTGCCCCTTTGTGCTCGCCACACCTATTACCTTATGGGGTCACGATTGTATGAGTCAGTGGGGAGTAAATATTGGGTCAAATTTTTCTTGGGGGCCACTGCAGTGCAACCCACCTTAAAACTTACATGGAAAACCAACAATCCGGTCTGGGTGGAGCAGTGGCCCCTGGCTAGTGAAAAGTTGCGCCACCTTAATGAATTAGTGGAAGAACAATTAAAGGAGGGACATATTGTCCCAACTACTAGTCCGTGGAATTCACCTGTTTTTGTTGTTCAGAAAAAGAGTGGGAAATGGCGTTTATTGCATGATCTGCGCAGAATAAATGATGCAATGGAAGACATGGGCACGTTACAACCCGGTATGCCATCACCCACCATTGGTGCCTCACCATTATCGATTTGAAAGATTGTTTTTTTACTATTCCCCTACACCCAGATGATGCATCAAAATTCGCATTCTTGGTGCCGTCACTTAACGTAAGTGAACCTTACAGGCGCTATCATTGGACAGTCCTCCCTCAAGGAATGAAAAATAGTCCCACCATATGCCAATGGTTTGTAGCTAAAGCCCTGTCTCCTGTTAGGAAAGCCTTTCCTGATGTTGTACTTTATCATTATATGGATGATATTCTTGTTGCAGCGCAAGATCAACAGACTATGCAGGACGTGCTTAAGATGTTATATCAGCAAGTACAAACTGCAGGGTTACAGATAGCCCCCGAAAAAATACAACAAACAGCACCTTGGAATGACTTAGGGTGGCAAATTATGGAACAAAAGATTGTTCCGCAACAGGTAAAGTTGCAAGTAACTGTGAAAACCTTAAATGATCTGCAGAAGCTCCTGGGGGCAATAAATTGGATCCGTCCACTGTTAGGTATACCGAATCACGAACTGAGCCCCCTGTTCTCCCTTCTTAAGGGAGACCCGGCACTTTTGTCACCAAGAAGCCTGACTTTGGAGGCTCAAGCCACCTTAGAAAAGGTCTCCTGGGCTATAGAGAATCGCCAGGCAAATAGAATATACCCAGAGGTGTCCTTTCAACTGCTCATAAAAAATCCCACTTCACAGCCATATGCCTTAATTTTTCAATGGGATGAGAATCAACCGGACCCTCTGGCCATTATTGAATGGGTTTTCCTCCCACACCAATTGCAGAAAACAGTTGTAATCCGACCGGAGTGTTTTGCCATGCTAATAATAAAGGCCAGACAGTGTCTGTTGGCGCTAGTGGGACAAGAGTTCTCTCACATTATTTTGTCAACGGATACTCAGGTACTGCAATGGCTTCTTCAAACTTCAGTTCTTTTCCAGACAGCAACAATGGAATTTCCAGGGGAATTAAGCATACATAGCCCAAGCCATAAACTGCTTCAACAAGACTTTACGCTATATGAACTCCCCATAGTCATGTGCCTCTGCAGGCTATAACTGTCTTTACAGATGGCTCTGGCAAAACTGGCCGATCTGTTATAGTATGGCAAAACCCTGAGACGAAAACTTGGGTTTCAGATGTCTGTCAGGTTGAGGGCTCTCCGCAGATCGTTGAGCTTGCCACTGTAGTTAAAGTTTTTCAAAAATGGAAAACCCCTGTAAATATAATTACTGACTCTGCCTATGTGGCTGGGCTAGTGCCACACTTAGAAAATGCTTGCTTGAAAGAAACTTCTAACCCATTGTTGTATTCACTGTTATGGCAATTGTTATGCTTACTAAATGATAGAAAACATCCCTATTTTATTATGCACATCCACACGCATACCACACTTCCAGGACCGTTGATAGAAGGAAACCGCCGTGCGGACGCTTTGACTCTTGCGGCACAAATAACACCGCAAGCAGTCGAACAGGTGCCTTCTTCCATCAAAACGCAAGGGCGCTACAGAAGACATTCTCCCTCACCTCGTCACAGGCAAAAAACATTGTTACTGCTTGCCCGGATTGTCAGCGCTTTCACCCCTCTCCGCCAGCTGCAGGGATTAACCCGAGGGGTCTTACCACCCTGGAGCTGTGGCAGACAGATGTGACTCATTTCCCTGAGTTCGGTCGTCTGAAATATATCCATGTCTCTGTGGATACGTTTTCTGGGGCCATACATGCCACTTGTCATACTGGGGAAAAGGTCCAAGATGTTATTAAACACTTTTTGCTTGCCTTTGCAGCCCTTGGCGTCCCACACGCAGTAAAGACAGATAATGGCCCTGCATATACATCTCAAAGACTGAAATTATTTTTCCAAGACTGGGGCGTCAAACATACCACTGGTATTCCTCGCTCCCCGACTGGTCAAGCCATCGTCAAATGATCTCATGGCACCTTGAAATGCTTGCTAACTAAATAAAAAGGGGGAATTGCAGACATGGTAATGCCTCCACAGGAACGCCTGACTAAAGCCCTATATATATTTAATTTTTTAAATTTATCTGTTAATATGGAATCTGCAATCAGTCACCATTATGCGTCCTTACGGGCAGACAGGGACCCTGTAGAAGGCAAAGCGCAGGTGTTAATTCGTAATCTTGAGTCTGGGGCTATAGAAGGTCCATTTCATTGATAACCTGGGGGAGAGGGTATGCTTGTGTTTCCACAGGTAACGGACCACGGTGGATTCCAGCAAGGTGTGTTCGTCCGTACCGACAACATTTGAATCAGAAGGATTGAATGAGCCTGCTCTCCTGGTTCAGGTTATCTGCTCGTGCATTAACATCCTTGCGAAAGCTGGGGTGTTGGCTCGCAAAGCAGAGCAATGCTACTTCGGTAGCGCTTTCTGGGCTATTGTTAGACGTAGACTCGGTACGGCATGCAACTCTACAAAATAGAGCTGCCATAGATTTTTTGCCTCTCGCGCATGGTCACGGGTGTAAAGATTTCAATGGTATGTGTTGTATGAATCTATCTGACCATTCTGAATCAATACATAAGAGTATACAGCAGATCATGTCAAATGTGCAGCGTTTAAGAGTATCTGAAGGGTGTGGATGGTTAAATGATCTTTTTAATGATTGGGGTCTAACGGGTTGGATGCGATCAGCCTTACAAATTGTGCTTTTCTGTATCATCATCTTTTTGTGTATTATGATTTGTACTCCTTGCTTGTTACAGTGTGTACAGCATTTGATTAACAAAACACTAGCTGCTGCTTTTATTGTAAATAAAGAAGGGGGAGTTGTGGAGGAAGAAGAAGCTATGGATGTGGACCTGGGGAACAGCACTGATGACATCCTCGCACTGGTGGACAGAAAACCATGGGAAGAGTAAATGGAGCAGCCAGTACACAGCTCCTGAGAAGGATGAGCGGGTGACGTCTGTGTGCTGTCTTTGTGTATACCATACATGGAACATGTTGTGAAAACTATGATAAGGTAGTAGCAGTGGGAAAGTACCGATGTGTTTTGTGAGACTAGGGAATGGAATAATACTAGCTGTGTTGAAAGATATATGAAGAGCTTTGTGATGCTAATAAACGTCTTCACTCTCCGGCAGAGTCCGTGGCGCTAATTGCCACAGAGAACTAACATGAGCTGAATTCAGGGCCAATTTTATACAAAACTCTAATGCTAGTTGTGTTTGGATTTGACAGCAATGGCTTAGACCCCATAGGAAATGTCTTGCATGGATAAACACATGACCACGGTTTGGTTACTGCTAGATGCAGGTATTGCACCTCTGAAGGAGATGTCCTCTCCTACCCCAGATGGCATGGCTGAGTTTGCTCCCATTCTTTAACCGATTTAATGGAGAAATCACTGGTTCCTCCTCTGCCCAGTTGTTCTTCTGCTCATGTGTGCTTTGTGCCATTCTAGGTGCTACCCCTGTTCCAGTGAACATGCATAGAGCCAGTGTCTATACTTACTGTCTGTGCATAGGCACCATACGCTCCAAACTGGATGGCCATGGGGTTAAACATGCCCATCTGTCCTGCCATTTGCTGCATGCGTCTCATTGTACGCTCCTTATCTGTATCTGCAAACTTCACCACCAGGCTTGAAGAGGCTCCCTGCAGGACAGGAGACAAAAGGAGACACACAACTGAATTAGCCAGGTACACACTGGCTCATGCAATCCATACAACTAACACAAATTTTGTAGTGTGGGATCCAGCTTATGTTGATTTTTTCCACACAACCTCTCAGGCCTTTTGAGTTGGACCTTTGCAAGAGGCTGAGAGCATGAGGAAGGAAGGAAAGGACCCTGGAGGGTGAACAACTGAGGCCAGCAGCCCAGTTCCTAATTTCCTCCAAAATTCAAACTTCCAGGCTGTCATTAATGTTGTCTCTGCAAAAGTTGTTGCCTTATTCTTTCAACATATAGAAAATCTTCTGGCCCATTAGGTTGTCCTCATCAGAGGACAAAGATCTGGACTCAGTGCAGCAAAATGTAGAAGGTTTTCCTGGATGAATGTGGTAGGATTTATGAACTGATTTATTTTGATGGAATGTGTTAGCTTTGTGCATGCCAGACTCCTTGAGCTGGATCACCCTTGCACACTGCCATGTCTTCTAACCCCCATGCCCCATAAGAAATCCCTGTCCAGCCTTGGAGACAGGATACAGTATGCTGGGTGGGGTGTACGTCTCATCACCAAGCAGAATCTCTTTAGCACTGTTAAATTAGGGGAGCAAAAATAGTACCTCATGGACCTGTTTCATCTCCATGAACATTTAGTGTTACAATTTTCTAGGCGAGTTTTACAGTGTTTGGGTTATGTCTGCAGTCAACACTGGTGCAGAACTGGCTGCGGAAGTCTGTGAAAAATGTAGAGCTTTTGGGAATGAAAGAAATCCCTCTCCTCCCAAAAATGAGATGAAAGGTCAGTAACTGCAATTCTTAAATTTCTGATAGGAGGCAGAGATGGGAAGAAATAGATCTGCTTAGGAAGGAAGACACTGATATTTTTTTGGCTGGCTCCAAGGACGTCCTAACTTCATGGGTTGGTTGATTCCTCACAGCACAGTGTTGCATTTAGTGAATGGATAAACTTGGTAAGAGATGAATCCCCTTGTGTTCTAGCCAAACCTCAGAGATTAGAGGGGCTAGGGGTGGCTGGACTTATCTTTTAATAATAGGCCAATTATTGCCATAACTATAAGCCTGACACCAGATGCACGAACAGTCTATCTGCTATAGGTCCAGCCGCTTTCAAAAAGAAGCAGTCAGATGCAGTACAGTTTATTCTTATGCAACATTTACAGATTCTTTAAGATTGCTGGTGATAAATGCACTAAGCTGCAGGATAGCTATATAGCTTTAAAGATATTTCCCAGGTAAGCACTCGGTGAGGCCGAAATCGCAACTCTTACCAAAAGGCATCCCTTCTGGGAGGGGCAAGGAGGACAAAGGTGGACAAACCCGTCAATCTGTCCCTGCGATTTGGCGTCAGATTCTCGTCCCCAACTTTAGGCATGAAATTGGAGTAATATACTCCTATTTTGGGCTGAGTGGGTGGGATTGCGGTCAAGCCATTGTTCTTTATGGTTGCACTGTCAGCATTTGTGTATCTCTTGCGAGGAGTTGTAATATTTCCTGTGGGAACTGGGAGAATGGGACTGCGCAGCCTCCACCTTGCTTCTCATCCCCCCTCGGAGCTCGTGGGAACACAAATCACTGGATCTTCACCCAGTCTCTGTGTCTGTTTTCAGCACCAGGTGTTCATCAGTGATATTGAGCTATTGTTTTGTGCATGCAACACACAGTCTCCCCAGAGGAAGAGGAGTGCAGGGGAGGGGGGATCCAGCAGCATCACTGACAGTGGGCAGACAGTTGCCTCAGGAGCTGGGCTGCCACCGAGCCTGGGGAGATGGGCAAGTGAGCTGTCAGGAGACTAACAAAGAGCAACTGAAATCATCATGCCTCCCTGGTATGCTTCCCTTTTGACACACTGGTATTTGCTGATGGAAATACAGTCAGTGGGGAAATTGCCAGCTCAGCCTCTGGCCATGGCAGTAGAGGCAGACCAGCTTCATGTCAGAGGATCTGGGCTGTTGCAGGGCCCTTGTTTTTCTAGCAGAGGTGGGATTGCCTGGGATTACACAGGGGGAGTTTTATTAACTGGTTTACGCACACCCCTATATAGTTGTAACCAGAAAGAAAATAGTCTTAGTGAAAGCAGAGTTGCTCTGCTGCAAATTGGGAACAGTGTAGTAAACCACAACTATGGATGTACATATATAAATCCAAGCTATGCATATTCAATAGCCTCTCCAGATCCTCAGTTATGAATAAAGACTTGAGGAATTAACTTGCTAAAAAAAACCCAACAAACAATCTAAGGCCATACAATGAGCGATGTTCCCCTGGATTAGCAGCCTGTTCTGAGAGGAAGTGATTTTCATTGACAAAGAATCTTTCTTTTTGACCTGTTAGTCTCTCTCTAATAAATCTATAATCCACTCAAACAATGTGGTGAGGAGCAAGGGAGTGAAAGAAGTACCTCAGGAAAACAAAGGGACAGAGAGATTGTCGTGGTTTGGGCCAGACTGGCCAATGAGACAAAAGACAGATACTCTCCCCCACCTCTCAAAAACTCCAAGGAGAGTGTAAGAAAAATTAAGATATTGTTTTTGCAAAGGAACAGTTTGGCTAGTTTTTGCAGAAGAACTTCTTGGCTGGCTTGCATTGAGGTATAGTTAGGGAATTATTAACAACACAAAGGCTTCCCAGGGACATGCAAGAATGCTCATCCCTTAGACAAAGGAGAAATCAGTCTATGCCAGAACAGGAGGATGAATGTTTGACTGAGATCAGCAAACTTGAGCAATATTACCAAAGAAGGGACTAAATAAATAAGTGAAGTAATTGATATAGGCGGAGTGATGGGGAGAAGTAAACAGGCTCGCTGCCTGAGCCATTGTCATTGGGCAAGGAGCGTTTCTCACAAGAGGAGGGATAGAGATAAAGAGATTTATGAGTTTAGAAGGAACTAAACTACTTTAATGAAAATATTAATAAAATAATAAAAAGGAAATAATGAAATATATACGATATATACAGAACCAGTATCGAGCTCCCAGGATGATGATCACATCACCATCAGACACTGGGGAAGTCCCAGACTGGACTCAGCGATGGCGGGAACTGGATTCCAGATCTTGAGTCAGGAATGCACAGATGAGGATCAAACAGAGTCCTCCTTGGATGCCAGCCATTGATGAAAGAGACCTGACCCCTTTGATCCCTCAGCTTTTATACTGAGCATGAGGCAGATGGGATGGAATACCTTGTTGGTCCTTCTTGGGTCACCTGTCCTGTCCGCTCCTCCCTGAAGGTGGGACCCCTCTACGCTTTTCTGCTTCTGACCCTCCAGCGGGGCAAATAATGAAATTAGCTGACCTTGGTTGTTATAGCAATAAGTATAAGCAAGAGCCTCTCTGCATACCATTCCTTGGCATGAATTACAAACATTGGTCTTATCATGCTGAGAACGAACAGTTTCTGCACAATATGCTGTTATTTTCAGAGAGTTAGAAGAGGCCTAGCTAAAAAGTAAAATTACTGAACAGAAAATTGGTTCTGTTTTACCTCAAACCAGGATAGAGATGAATGCACTATTCAAGGGTGGAGAGAAGTCTTCAGAAGTTATGAGAGCAAAACAGAAAGCAAGGGCGAGGGGGGGGAACCTAGCCAAAATTCCCCTGCCTTTCTGCTCAAGGCTACTTTTCATTTTTTTAAATCTCATGATGTAGTTATTGATCCTTCCCCAAATCACACTCTTAATTGCAGCTCATCGACAAATGAATGTTTTAATACATACATTTCCCACTAATCATCACCTAAACTAGTCCTTAATTAGATTTCAACACTCATTTAATTAACCCTGATCCAAGAGACTGTTTGGTAACCTGATTTAAACCTATTTGCAGCTGTATTGGAGAGAGGCACTGGTCCATAGCAGATTGGGCTGTTCAGAGCTGCTGTTGTGGTTTGCAGAGCAGAGGCTGCAGCATGATGGGCACGATGCAGCATGGATGAGTATTCATCTCTAAAAATGGGTTTTGAAGATGTGACCTGCTCTAGTTAGCAAGACAGAGAAGTGTAAATAAGTTGGTGTCTTCTTCCTTTCCTCTTTCTATTTCTATTTGCCCTGGAAGTCTTGGGGCCAGAGAACTGCCTCAGGAAATTGTGATGCTTCACACGGTTGAAAACCAAGCTATTATTGTAGATGGCATCATGAAAACATGGGTAACCTCCACGTGAAGTTCTTGCCCCTGGAGTGTTCTTCCCTCCTAATGCGAGTTGTAGTGACTGCACAGCAGCCGTTTAACCCAATGGGGTCTAAGACTGCCTCTTATGAGATGTTTTTCTAGGTTGCCTGTCACAGCAGGACTTCAGGTCTCTTTGAACATCACTATCATATACATAGGTCAGAAAGGCCATTGGCAAACAGAAGCAAGTTAGAGCACACACTACAAAGAAAGAGGAGAAAAAGGAGAGTTTTTAAAGAGTGTTCTGCAATGAGATGCGCATGTAAGCAGTTAAAACTACATAGCCAGTAGAGATGCTGCATTGCTCTTGAATTGAGGGAAACATAGTCACCAAGGACGAGGAAAAGGCTGAGGTGCTCAACGCCTACTTCGCGTCAGTCTTTAGCAGTGGAACTAGCTGTTCCCTGGACACCCAGCCTCGTGAGCTAGGAGACAGGGAGGGTGTCACGACGGAGGGAAGACAGGGTCGCTCAATATGAGTGATCAGCAAGCTTCGTTTATTGATTCACACAGTGGCCTTTTATGTTCTAACATAATTAGCTCATACATATTACAAAAGTTAAGCTCATGATTGGTTAGTTCTTAGAAAGATCAACTCCACCCTTGGTTCCTTCTTTACAATTACTTTCATCCTCTTTTCCCATGCCTGAGCAGCTGCAACCTCTCTGTTATCATACAACAATTATAGTCAAGGACAAGGTATCCTTGCCAGCCCAGTAGTTACGGGGGCTGAATTCGATGTTTCTCAAGCTTTTGCTCGGCCAGCTGGATCATGTCTACGTGACCCTTCTCAGCTAGCCATTCTCCCACAATTCCCCCGTTTTTATTTTGGGCAAGTAATACCTTTTCGGTGACTTGTTCAACTTTCTTAACTACACATCCCAGTATTGCACGTACTGCTATCAAAATCAGTATAATGATATCAACTCAACGAAGACCTTCCTTAATTCCATAATTATTTGCGTGTTTACATTAGATTACTTAACTGCTCAACAAGCAAGCTTCTTTATGTTAGCTAAAGCGTGTGCGGTCTCAACAGCAGGGATGATAGAGGCGACTACGTTAGTTGCTGTTCCCCACAACTTCACATTGTCATTACAATCAGAACCTAGGACAGAAAGAGATCATCTATTTCTAGTATGATATCTGAGGGTATGTATATTTAGAGCAAACAGTGTTAGTTGGTCCAGATAGCAGGGGCCTAGCGTAACATTAAGGCTATTAATTATGCATAATGCAGTTTCAGACACCTTGTCTTGGTTAGTACAGTTGCCTGTAAAGAACCCTTTCATTACAGTGGCTAGATGCTCAGGGTCTCCTATAGGCGCGCGAAACAAACAGGTTCGAAAGGGATCAGTAGCCGAGGCGAGGGACAGACAAAAGGAGGTCTGCCCTGTTTGGTTGGCCCACGTGACCCACATGTTTTTAGTTGGTTGAACTTCGTGGAGGCTGACGGCAGCGACGCCGCCTGCGTTGCTGTGGGGTCCGTTGGCGAGGAGGCATAGTAGCAAAACGACGACACAACTCCCCCCAATCCAGGGGACTGACCATCCACAGGTGGGGGACCTTAATGCCATCCCCGCACACTCTGGTCAAGATTTGTGATTGTTGTTGCCCAAGGATTCTGTTAACCTCTCTGGTGATCTTCCAGCGCACCCGTGCTATGGTCTTTTGCTCCTCGCTTTCATACAGTCGTGCTCCTTGGAATTCTGCAAGTACCATTCCAGGTCAATTTGCTTTATTGGCGCCCATATCGTGTTTGGAGGGATACCATCTATCTGTAGAATACGGCACCGGCCCTTCTTGATCAAGTCTGCCAGTGTGGCAATTTTTTCCTGTATTGTCCGCCGTGGTTGTAGTGGAGGGGCTATCCATTCCAATACGATAGTGGTGAACCCCTGCTTCTCCCCCGTTTTTATTTTTTGCTGAGTTAAGGCTGCCATAAGGTACTGCTCACCACATAAAACAGTCAAGTCAATGGGCAGACCTTCAACACGCCGATGCGTGGAACGCGTAGTTACCATGGAAGCTATTTGTTGCAGCGTTTGTCTTTGTTGCTCAGTAAGCTGCACTGGCGTTGCAGGATCCATTCCTCGCAGCAGGGGCGCAGTTGATTCAGTAGTTCATTGGGGATGCCTGTAATAGGTCAAAGCCATTGTAGATCACCTAGCAGCCGCTGAGCATCATGAAGAGTTCGAATGTCCAGGTGCAGTGATAATTTTTGAGGCTGAATTGTCGTATCAGTGATGCGCCACCCGAGATACTTCCAGGGGCTTGATTCCTGCACCTTTTCGGGTGCTATTACCAGGCCTCTCTGCTTGAGCTGCTCTGCTAGCTCCTGCTTTTGTTGTGGAGTAAAGGGTGTCGGTTGAGCCAGCAAAATATCGTCCATATAATGATAGATTAGAGTACGGGCCCAGTTTTGTCGCAGTGGCTGCAGGGCGGCATCAACGTAGATTTGGCACAATGTGGGCGAATTTCGCATTCCTTGCGGAAGGACTGTCCATTCAAAGCGTTGGTCCGGCCCCTCCCGATTAATCGCGGGAAGGGTAAAAGGAAATCTTTGTCTATCATCTTCATGCAAAGCAATAGTGAAAAAACAGTCCTTTAGATCCACAATAAGCAGGTGCCAGCCTTCCGGTATCATAGCTGGGTTGGGCAAACCAGGCTGTAATGCCCCCATATCATACATTTGTTTATTTACAGCTCTCAAATCATGGAGCAGTCGATATTTCCCTGATTTCTTCTTAATAACAAAAATGGGAGTATTCCAAGGGCTTGTCGATAGCCTTAGGTGCCCTTGTTCGAATTGTTCCCGGACGAGTGTGTGCGCCTGTTCCAGACTTTCCCGTTTTAGTGGCCATTGCTCTACCCACACTGGTTCTGTTGTTCTCCAGCGAAGCGGGATCGGGAAAGTCCAAGCAATGGCCGCTCCTAAAAAGGGGGGTCTGAAGTAAGGACCATTCCCATTTGTGCAAGGATGTCACGCCCTATCAATGCATGTACCCCCTCAGGCAATGGGACAATAGAAACAGTACAATTCACTACCTTGTCCCCTATGGTCCATCGTAAAAGGGGTGATTTGCGAGCAAGGGTCAATCCTCCTACTCCCGCAACTGTGGCGTTGCTCGCGTAGGTTGGCCATTGAGCCGGCCACTTATGCGTGCTGATTATGGAAATGTCAGCACCAGTGTCTAGAAGAGCAATAAGTGATATAGTTAGGTTGGCGTATTGCACAGCAACCGGGCGTTGTGGCCTTTGGCGCAAGCCGACAGTTAGTAAGGCCATTTGTCCTGTAGATCCAAAGGCTCCTTGCCCTCGTGGCTGCTCTTGCAGCGGTGGAAGGGCTCCCGCAAGATGTGGTAGGGGAATTAATTGCGCCACCTTGGTGCCTTTAGCGATGAAGAGCGGTGGGAATAACGTGTGGGCCATGATCTGGATCTCACCGTGGTAATCCTTATCAATCAGTCCCACCAACACATTAAGTCCCAGCATGGTGGCTGATGAACGGCCTATAAGTAGTGCTCCGACAGCTTGTCCATTGATACAGATTGGTCCCTGAGTGCCGGTAGCAATGCTGACAGGCTTTGAGTCCAACAGGGTACAATCTACTGCTGTTGCCAGGTCCAAGCCGAGGCTTCCGCTTGTGGCTGGTCTGAGCTGAAGGGATTGAGTGCTGCCGGATATGCAGCCGCTTTTTGTGTCGGCGCAGGGCGGCTCTTCCCGCTGAATCGTCCGTTTCCCGGTTTAGAAGCGCGACATGCAGCCTTATTGTGGTTGTCCGACCGGCAGTTTCTGCACCATACTGAGCCGGCGTTGCAGTTCCGTCTGATGTGTCCAGCAGCGCCGCAACGGTAGCATCGTGGGCGAGGTGATCCACTAGCATTTAATCGTTGAACGGAGGCTTGCAGAGGAGCAAGGGCTGCAAGAACTTGACTCTGCGTAGCCTGCGCGTGCTCCTTTAAACTATTCCCTAGTTCCTTTACTGCCTCAACTAACATTGCCTGTGGCCCTACCGGTACCTGAGCCATCCTTTCTAGTCCTTCCTCGATAGTCCGTGTCCTTGGCAATGTAGCCAAGATGTTGCGTGTGGCCGGATTACTATTTTGTATAGCACACTGCTTTAGTATAGTGCCTCTGAGATAATCGGGCACCTCGGCCGCCTGTATGGCGTTTGCTACTCGATCTATAAATAAACTAAATGGCTCCTCTCTTCCTTGCTTAATACCCATATATGAAGGGATTTTTATTTTTTTTTCTTTTCTTTTTTTTTCTCTTGTTTTTCTTTTTTTTTCTTTTTTTTCTCTCTCTTTTTTTTTCTTTTTTTTTTTTTTTTTTT
>JARKVS010013252.1:13284-51689 GCA_030770645.1 Numenius phaeopus
TTTTTTTTTTTTTTTTTTTTTTTTTTTTTTTTTTTTTTTTTTAGCTCGGTGTTGCAACAGGGTGTTAGCAACTGCCCGCCACGGCTTTATCAACTTTTTGGCTGTTTTATTATCACATATAACTTCGTCAAACAATTTATCCTCATATTTACGCCATTCCTTGTGTTCAAAAACCGTATCTGGATTATCAAAGCAACCTCTCGCTACTCCATACACTAATAACCCAGGCAACTCCCTTTTACAATTTATACCCTGAACGCTCCGCTTTTCTAAAAAGCATTTGAGCAAATTGTACGCTGCTTGTCTATTCATACCTTCGTTATCTATACCCTGAATGCTCCGCTTTTCTAAAAAGCATTTGAGCAAATCATACGCCGCTTGTCTATTCATACCTTCGTCAGCGCGCTGTTGCAGCCTTCCAGACTTCGGCGGCGCGTAGCCGGCAGGACACTCTCTATAGGTGCTCCAGGGCGCGGGGACCTTTTCCTTTAATCCCTTTCGCTCTTGGGCGCGGGGACCTTTTCCTTTAATCCCTTTCGCCTCCTGCGCTGCTTACAGGACCAGCACTGAGACTCCGTTGACCGTGGCTCGCAGGTTCAACCCTCTGTAGGGTCCCTGTTCCGGGCGCCATTTGTCGCGACGGAGGGAAGACAGGGTCGCTCAATATGAGTGATCAGCAAGCTTCGTTTATTGATTCACACAGTTGCCTTTTATGTCCTAACATAATTAGCTCATACATATTACAAAAGTTAAGCTCATGATTGGTTAGTTCTTAGAAAGATCAACTCCACCCTTGGTTCCTTCTTTACAATTACTTTCATCCTCTTTTCCCATGCCTGAGCAGCTGCAACCTCTCTGTTATCATACAACAATTATAGTCAAGGACAAGGTATCCTTGCCAGCCCAGTAGTTACGGGGGCTGAATCCGATGTTTCTCAAGCTTTTGCTCGGCCAGCTGGATCATGTCTACGTGACCCTTCTCAGCTAGCCATTCTCCCACAGGAGGGGAAGCAGAATGAGGGCATCACAATTAAAGAGGAAGAGATCAGTGACCTGCTACGCCGTTTGGATGCACACAAGTCTATGGGACCGGATGGGCTACACCCAAGAGTGCTGAAAGTGTTGGCAGGCGTGCTCGCCAAACCACTTTCCATCATTTACAGGAAGTCATGGCTAACTGGGGAGGTCCCAATGGACTGGAGGGTGGCAAATGTAACACCCATCTACAAGAAAGGCAAAAAGGAGGATCCAGGAAACTATAGACCTGTCAGTCTAACCTCAATACCAGGGAAGGTCATGGAGCAGGTCATCTTGAGTGCCATCAAAACCCACATAATGGGCAACCAGGGGATCAGGCCTAGTCAGCATGGGTTTATAGAAGGCAGGTCCTGCCAGACGAACCTGATCTCCTTCTATGACAAGATAACCAGATTATTGGACGAGGGAAAGGCTGTTGATATTGTCTACCTGGACTTTCGAAAAGCATTCAATACTGTCCCCCATACAATTCTCATGGAAAAACTGGCTTCACACGGCCTGGATGAGCATACGATCGGCTGGGTCAAGCATTGACTGGATGGAAGGTCCCAAAGAGTGGTGCTCAATGGATTTAAATCCAGCTGGCGGCCGGTCACAAGTGGTGTGCCTCAGGGCTCACTGTTGGAACCATTTCTGTTTAATGTCTTTATTGATGATCTCGACAAGGACATAGGGTGTATCATCAGCAAGTTCGCAGATGACACCAAGTTAAGCAGGAGTGTTGATTCCCAGGAGGATAGGGAAGCTCTACAGAGAGACCTACATAGATTGGATCATTGGGCCAAAATCAATGGCATGAGTTTCAACAAGGGCAAGTGCCAGGTTCTGCACTTGGGCCACAACAACCCCATGCACCGGTACAGGCTTGGGGAAGTGTGGCTGGAAAGCTGCCTGGAAGAAAGAGACCTGGGGGTTCTAATTGACAAGCGGCTGAATATGAGCCGGCAGTGTGCCCAGGTGGCCAAGAAAGCCAACGGCATCCTGGCTTGTATTAGAAATAGCGTGACCAGCAGAAGTAGGGAGGTGATTGTGCCCCTGTACTCAGCACTGGTGAGGCCACACCTGGAGTATTGTGTCCAGTTTTGGGCACCTCAATACAAGAGAGATATCGAGGTGCTGGAGCGAGTGCAGAGGAGGGCAACAAAGCTGGTGAAGGGCCTGGAAAACAAATCATATGAAGAGCAGTTGAAGGAGCTGGGACTGTTTAGTATGAGGAAGAGGAGGCTGAGGGGAGACCTCATCACTCTCTACAACTACTTGAAAGGACACTGTAGAGAGGTTGGTGCTGGTCTCTTCGCACAGTTAATTAATGACAGAACGAGAGGGAATGGCTTCAAGCTCCAACAGGGTAGGTTTAGACTGAACATTAGGAAAGAATTTTTCACAGAAAGAGTGGTCGGGCATTGGAATAGGCTGCCCAGGGAGGTGGTTGAGTCACCATCCCTGGATGTGTTTAAGAGACGTTTAGATGTGGTGTTGGGGGATATGATATAGGGGAGAACTTTGTAGTGTAGGGTAGATGGTTGGACTCGATGATCCCAAGGGTCCATCCAACGTGGATGATTCTATGATTCTATGAATATGCAGATTGACCTTGGGATTGATGCTTTCTGTATGTGGTTCCTCACGTGCAGCCCTTTCACGTGGCCCAAAGGAAATCAGGCAGTAAACTCTATCAGATCACCCAGTGCAGGATTTTTAGCAGAGGAGCCAAACAGTGCCATTCATCTACAGCAGCACAAGACTGCTTTCTACTCCAGTGACTCCCACCCATCTACCAGATAACACTAGACATTCCCCAGAATGGGCCAGTTTTCCCATGGGGTAAAAACTGCGGAGCCCTTCATCTGGACTACTTATTGCTTCCGCAAGCAGTTAAACCATGGTGTAAATCAGCAGTTGTCTGCTGACAAAGGCAGTAGGTCCTGTCTGCTTGGTCATTTATTAGTAATACATAATCTCTCTCTTGCTCTCGCCAGCTGTTGGACTGGACCTTATATTTCTCCAGCCCCCAAGAGAGTTACAGTAAGTCAATAATGTTTGAAATGTACTTTGAGATCTCTGTGTTAATTCTGCATTTTAGAGAGGGAAGGACCTGTTTATTTCTCTACCTTGCGGATCCACAGTCAAAAGATACTATCATGAAAGTAAGCATTCCTGTTGGTGCCTCTGCAATAGGCTACTTGGAATTGGCATTTATCTCCTTTCCCATCAAATCAACCTCCCTTTTCAAGTGCTTTGATATCCACTGATGAAAAGAATAATATAAGGGCTAAGTATTATTATGCTTTCCCTATTCTCTCTTGGGCCAGCAAGTCTGCTTAATATGAATATACTGCTTCTCATCCCCCTCCTGTGTGCGGTAATGAATTGCTCCCCTTAGTCAGCAGAGTCAGATGCTCTCTAGGCTGGTGGGGTGAGGGAAAAGATGGAGGAAAAATCACCCTGTGCCACACTCACATTGTAATCCCTAATCAGAGTCCTCCATGGGAAAAACTAATTTCCCAGCCTGTCTTGACATGTGAAATAAAGTCATTCTTGAAAACGGGAGCTTGATGGGTCGCTTGTGAAATTTCATATTCAACTAACAATAAAATATTCATTCATTGATATTTCATTTAAAGGCAAAGGAAAACAATTTTTTTGCCTGGTTACCAGGACTGTTTCCTATTAGTTATGGCCTTCCAAATGGAGTGTATACACAAATTAAGCAAAAGCTTTTCAGAAGACCAAATAATACTGCATGGCATCAGGGAAAGCTGCTTCTCCCTAGAACAACATTCATAGGAAAAGTTTTGTGAAGATGTTTCCTTGCAGAATATATGCCTGAATTTTCTTTTCCTGTCAACCCTATAAGTCTCCTCTGACTCAGTAGTTTACCGATCTCTACAGATAGTTAGACATCTTTTTTTTTTTTAAAAACTGATGAATTTGAACCTTATTTGCCAAAGCCATTAATTCATGTTTCACTTTAAGCTTAATGAATGTCCCATTGGAGGTAAGCATACAGTTAAGTACTTTACTGCAAGGTTGTCTCTCTCATACAGGTGGACTTTTATATCTTGGTTGGCTCAAATGGAGCCAGTTAGAAATTCTGGGCCAAAGATATTTTAAAAAAGGCTTGTTATGTTAAAGTTCCAGTGACTAATGGTCTTGACTATAAGAGATCTGAATGTGCAGATCCTATTAAGTACCTTTCAAAATGTCAGCCATGCATACCAGCCAAGATGCTTAAATGAATATGTGCTGCTAGATACTTCTCATTTGGGCAATCAGACTACCTTCCTAAGTGTCACCATGTGAATGGGGTTGCTTGTGTTGGAAATTTTGCCTTAGCACTCCCTTTGCAACTGCAAAGCAGAGCTGGGAGGATGCTGATCTTCAGCAAGCCATTCAGGGTAGTATTTCCACACAAGGATCCTTGAAATTAGGGCCTGAAAGCCAAAGGAGGATTTCTTTGCTTTGGGGTCTGTCAGACCAGGCCATTTTGTATGATACCTCCCAAGTTTGAAGAAAAACCCCAGGTGGTTGGTTTTTTTAAATGCCTGTGTAGCTCGACTGAAAATAGGGCTGCTGAATTAGCCAGTGTGGGTTTGACCCCAATTTGGGATTTTAGACAAGCAAGAAAGAAACTACTGTCCAATTAAAACTGTAGAGCAGAAGAATTTTTAGCTAGGTAGAAATGTAATTACCCATGCTGGAAGATGGCCAGAAGACCAGGACTAACATCCCTCCCCTCTTGTGAAATATGATGTGTTTTTCTGTATTCAGGGCTTCAATTTAATGTCTCATACATTTCAACTGTGCATGTGACATAAAAGAACATTTCAGCAGCACTAAGTTGCAAACATGCTGCACATCTGTCTCAGAGGGGGAGAAAGATCCTGGCACATGAGTTGGCAGGGCTTGTTGAAAGGGCTCTAAACTAGGCTTGAAGGGGGAGGGGGTTAAACACAGGTGCACTAGAAATGAGCCTAAGGATAGCCTTCAGCCTGCCATCTCACTTGAGGCAGGAGACGACAATAATATCAGAATGGTCTGTGGCAAGTGGCGGATGACACATCAGGGTTGGAAGGATGGGGTGATAGCAAGGGCCTCCAACCTGTTGCACAGATGCATGCTGTGAACACTGCAGCAAAGGCAAGGTCTTGCAGAGCTGGACCAAGAGCCCCTGAGGTAATAGGAGACAGGAGGGTAGCTGCCACAAAGCGCTCTGGGGGATCAGTGGAGTGCCCCTCTAAGAAGGAGACACAGCCGGCAGACCGACTGAAGTGTCTCTACACCAATGCACGCAGAATGGGCAATAAACAGGAGGAGTTGGAAGCCATCCTGCTACAGGAAAGCTACGACATAGTAGCAATTACGGAAACTTGGTGGGACAAATCCTATGACTGGAGTGTGGCCATCGATGGCTACAAACTGTTCAGAAGGGACAGGAGAGGAAGAAGGGGTGGAGGTGTTGCCCTCTATGTAAAGAAGTGGCTAGAGTGTGAAGAGTTGTTACTAAAGAATAGCCATGAACAGGTCAAAAGCTTATGGGTAGGAATTAGGGATCAGGACAACAAAGGGAGCCTCGTGGTAGGAGTCTGCTACAGGCCTCCTGACCAGGCGGAGCCTGTCAATGATGCCTTCTTACTCCAGCTGGAAGAGGCATCACGATCACAGGTTCTCATCCTGCTGGGGGATTTCAACCACCCTGACATCTGTTGGATAAGCAACACGGCTGGCTGCAGGCACTCCAGGAAGCTTCTAGAGTGCCTAGACGACAACTTCTTGAGACAAGAAATTAACAGCCCTACTCGAGGAGATGCATTGTTGGACCTGTTGGTCACAAACGCAAGTGAAATCATCAGGGATGTCAAAGTTGAAGGCAGCCTGGGCTGTAGTGATCATGCCCTAGTGCAGTTCACTGTCCTAAGAAATTTGAAGCCCACGAGAAGGGCTAGGCGTTAGGACGCTAAATTTTAAGAAAGCAAACTTCCAGCTCTTCAAGGAGTTAGTAAATAGGACCCCATAGGAAACGGCCCTCAAGGACAAGGGAGCGGAACAAAGCTGGCAGATCTTTAAGGATGTTCTCTATAGAGCACAAAAGATCTCAATCCCCACATGTAATGAGCAGCAGTGGGGAACTTGTATCAACGGATGAGGAGAAGGCAGAAGTTCTCAACAACTTTTTTCCCTCAGTCTTCACTGGCAACCCCTCTCCTCCTAGCTCTTGTGTTGATGGTCCACAAGTTGAGGATCCAGGTGACAAAGTCCATCCCACTATAACTGAAGGCATGGTACGTGATCACCTAAGGAATCTCAAGATATACATGGGACCTGATGAAATCCATCCCAGAGTCCTGAAGGAACTGGCTGATGAAGTTGCAAAGCCACTTTCCATGATATTTGAAAAGTCATGGCAGTCAGGTGAAGTCCCTGCAGACTGGAAGAAAGGAAACATCACACCCATTTTTAAAAAGGGTAGAAAGGAGGACCCTGGGAACTACCGACCTGTCAGCCTCACCTCTGTGCCTGGGAAGATCATGGAGCAGATCCTTCTGGACGCCATGCTTGGGCACATGGAGGACAGGGGGATGATTCAGGACAGCCAGCATGGCTTTACTAGGGGCAGATCCTGCCTGACTAACCTAGTGGCCTTCTATGATAGAGTGACTAGGTCAGTAGACAAGGGGCGACCTATGGATGTGATCTATCTGGACTTCTGTAAGGCCTTTGACACGGTCCCCCACAACATCCTGCTTGCCAAACTGGAGAGATACGGATTTGATGGGTGGACTGTTCAGTGGATAAGGAATTGGCTGAATGGTCGCACCCAGAGGGTGGTACTCAATGGCTTGAAGTCCAGATGGAGAGCAGTGACAAGTGGTGTCCCTCAAGGGTCCGTGCTGGGACTGGTACTGTTCAACATTTTTATCAACGATATAGGCAGAGGGATTGAGTGCACCATCAGCAAGTTTGCAGATGACACCAAGCTGTGTGGTGTTGTCGATACACCAGAGGGACGGGATGTCATCCAGAGGGACCTGGACAGGCTGGAGAGGTGGGCTCAAGTAAACCTCATGAGGTTCAACAAGAGCAAGTGCAGGGTTCTGCACCTGGGCTGGAACAATCCTCGCTGTCAATACAGACTAGGGGATGAGGTATTAGAAAGCAGCCCTGAGGAAAGGGACTTGGGGGTGCTGATGGATGAAAAGCTGGACATGAGCAGGCAATGTGCACTTGCAGCCCAGAAGGCCAATCGCATCCTGGGCTGCATCAAAAGATGTGTTGCTAGCAGATCCAGAGAGGTGATTCTGCCACTTTGCTCTGGTGAGACCTCACCTGGAGTACTGTGTGCAGGTCTGGAGCCCTCAATATAGGAAGGACATGGACCTGATGGAGCAGGTCCAGAGGAGGGCCACCAAAATGATCAGGGGGTTGGAGCACCTCTGCTACGAGGACAGGCTGAGGGAGCTGGGGTTGTTCAGCCTGGAGGAGAGGAGGCTCCAGGGAGACCTCATAGCAACCTTCCAGTACCTGAAGGGGGCCTACAGGAAGGCTGGAGACAGTCTGTTTACAAAGGCCTGCAGTGACAGGACAAGGGGCAATGGCTTTAAGCTGGAGAAGAGCAGATTTAGATTGGATATTAGGAAAAAGTTCTTTACTATGAGGGTGGTGGAGCACTGGAACAGGTTGCCAAGGGAGGTGGTTGAGGCCCCTTCCCTGGAGATATTCAAGGTGAGGCTCGACGAGGCCCTGGGCAACCTCGTCTAGTTGGGGGTGTCCCTGCTGACTGTGGGGAGGTCGGACTAGATGACCTTTGGAGGTCCCTTCCGGCCCGGACCATTCTATGATTCTATGATTCTATGATTCTATGATTCTATGATTGGGCATCCCAGATCACTGTCATGCTTTATGACTCCAGGCTATCATGGTGTAAAGCATGTAGCTTGACTGGTATAGTAAGAAGTATTTGCATTTTTGCAGCATATTTAAACTAAAGATCTTCAAGCAATATAAAACCGCAGGGTCATTGATTGATAAATAATTCTGCTTGCAGGGAGGTATCACCCATGCTTTAAAATGGTGAAACAGTTGGTCAACTGAAGCTATGAGATGGTGTAAACTCAGTGAAGCTCTGCTGGTTTTGGTGGAACAAGAAGTTGGTTTATGCTGAAGGATCTGCCCTTACTGCATTCCACTCCACCGAAACTGAAATGTGTCTCCTTGCTACTGAGTGAGACTTGACAACCAGTATTCCTGTAAGTATCACACAGACCTTTGGGATGGGCAGTCAAGCACGTTCCCCTACCTAATTTCACTTGCTAGGGGACATCTGAGGCAGTCATTGGTGTCTGGTAGGATGCTTCGCATTTGTAAATTTGTGCAGAATTCAGTTGAGGGTCTTATCTGAAAGTTATTGTTTTGATCTAAATACATCTTTTCTCTTTAAAAAATCATTTTGATCTTTGCAAAAACCATTTGGGTAATAGCTACTGAATCACTTAATGCCAGCTGTGTTTTGGATAGGGATAGCAATCTACCAATTACTAAGGTCTTTCTGTTCTCTTTACAAGAATGTGTGTTGTCAGTCTAGACCACACACCTGAGCAGGGCTTGGAAGGGAAACAAGCAGAAGCATCCAGTGATTTAATGTTGATTCAGAGCCCACTTAAATCAAAGGGAAGATCTCACTGATGTAAATGAAGTTTGGAGCAAAAGAAAGAGGAAGGGAAGAAGGGGGAAGAAAGAAACGCCCCCAAAGCAAGCAGAGAGGTAAAGATCTAATGCTGACATCTTCATTCCTCTCCGCAGTGGAAAGAGCACATCCTTATTAGAGGAAGGTGGTGATGCCTGGTGGAGCTCCCTCCAGTAGGCTAGGAACACCCCTGCCAGGCAGGGAGCGTTTTATGCCTCCTGGACTGGAGGCTTATCAATGTCTCCAAAGAAAGCTCAGCACTTGCAAATTATTTTAGCCCCCTCAGGTCCTAATCTCATCCAGATGAGGCAAGTGTGATTTATTAGTTCATTTATGGAACAAAGGGGAGGCAGGGAACACGGTCCTATGATTTTAATTTTTATAGAAAGAATTAAGGTAAATTATGGTAACACTGGGAAAATGCTAGCCCAAAGATTGTAGAATCAGCTGTCTTGGTTGCAGCAGTGGGGTGGGATGGTCCATGGACCTTAGTCTCCCTACAGCCAGAACCCCCTGCTCAAAGGAAAGCGAGGCTTAACTATCAAGAGCCATTGGATTTTTATGGAAGAAATGACTGCAAATTAACATCTAGGTATTACACATCCATTGCTTCTTTCATCCCAAAGGACAACACATGACTTTATAAATGGTGTTTAGGTAGCATATTCAGAAAAATCATTCATTATTGGAAGGAGGGCCAGGCTTGCTGCTGGTGAGTTATGAATGGGTTCCTAATGCATTATTATTTTTAAATAGAAGGAATGGGTGTGCTGTGTCTTGCCCTGAGTTAAACACACCAGTCTGTGTGTTACACAAAGACATGGCATGGAGTGCATGTTTTTAAAGAGCAGAAGATCAACAGTGAAGAGGAAAAAAAATGGGTCTGAGTTGGCATCTCCATTCTCTTCTATCAGCTTCTCCAACATCAACAGTGTAAAAGGAGGCCCCAGCCTTCTGCATTAATTTGAGCAGATGGACTTGTTTTGATGATACTTCACTCCGTCCTAGACTTTGTGACTTTGGGTGAGTAGCTTTAGGGCAAATTCAGCTGTGAGGCATAAAGGGCACTTAGATTCTGGACTCCTATCAGCTTTCACCTGGAATTACCTTTGAAACATCCCACTTTATATTTCTGTGTTCATGTAAATCTAAAGTCTAATGACTTTCCCATTTCCTATTTACCTTGACAGCCTGAGGGGGTCAGTGACTCTGTCTCTCTACTGACTTTCACAAGATGGCTTTTATTAACTGAGGACTTGAGCCCATGCTGGAATCTAAATGAGAGTAAATTTTGTTAGTTAACTGATACTCTGAATCATGGTCTGTTTAATTGTTATCTATTTGTATTATGGGTTCATCTAAGGTTCTGTTTATGTTACCTGGATATTTAGAAGATACCCTTGGGAAGTGAGGTAGTGGACTGATGGCTTTAACTTTGACCTTCTTAATTCTATGTTTTCCAGATTTAGGTAAATATTAAGATTTAGATGCTCAAGTATCCACTGGTTATTACTTCTCTGCTGGGATGAGGAAAAAGAATTGCTGTGACTTTGACTATGAACTGGCTAAATATACTGATTAATTGTGTATAAGACCAGTTAATTTCCAGATATTGTATGGTTGCTTCTTTTGCTTATATCTTGTGTCTTGTCCCTTAGAGGGACATTCGGATGACCTAATTGCAGCCATTTTGAGTATCTATTCTAAACCATCAATTACTTAAGACAGACAGATGTCTCTCTGAGGGGCTAGTCTCTCTCCATCAATTCTAAGATAATTGTAGATGATAAGATTACAGATGACCCTGAAGTTTTATACTTTGACCAACACTTTGATGTAATTCAGCAAGGTCAACCCTGGCCTTTAGTTGGTAAGTTGCTGAGTGTGGGAACTTTCCTTTAAGAGATTTGTGTGGTGCTTAGCACACAGCAATTGCATGTAAGATCAACAATAACCACATTTACCAGCAGCAGTAGTCTGAGAGTGTCCTGGTTTGGGGCGGAGCAGAACAACTTTCTATGTTCAATGAGAGAGGCTCTTGCTTATACTTGTTGCTGCGGCAACCAGGGTCAGCTGACTTGGTTGTTTACCCTGTGGAGGGGTTGCACCTGTGGGGAGGAGTGGACAGGTCAGGTGTCCCAAACTGACCAATAGGGTATTCCATCACATCTGCCACGCTCACTATAAAAGCTGAGAGCGCAAAGGGTTTGGGTTGGCTCTTCTTCAATGGCTCTCTTTGTTTAATGACTGATACCTAAGGAAGACCCTGTCAGTTTTTCTACCTTTAGTCCCTATCAGTGTGTTCTGGAATCCAGTTCCCATTTGTCACTGAGACCAGTCTGGAACATTTCCAGTGCCTGCTGGTAACATCTCCCTGGGACCTTGATATGGTTTTGTATATATCTATTTCATTATTTCCTTTTTTATTTGATTATTAATATTTCATTAGTTTAGTTTTTTCTAAAATCATAATTCTCTTTATCTCTCTTCTTCCTCTCCTTGGAGTGAGAGGTGGGGGAGAGCATCTGTTGTCTTGTCATTGGCCAACCTCTCCTAAACCATGACAGAGAGGAAATCTGCTAGAGTTACTAAGAGGGTGAAGAGCATGTTCCTATTGAGGTGAGACCTGCAAACATGAAGATGTGGCTCCACATACTCAGCTTACAGATTTGGTTGACTTCCTGAAGATGTGTCTTGCTGGAAGTGGAATATGCTACAAGTTTTGAACTGGAGTCAAACTCCCTCAACTTTGTGGAAATGACAAATCTTCCTTCTGAGTGCTAAAGGCTGCCATGAGCCTGAGGGGAGAAGGGGAGTGTGCAGCTGGATGTGTGTGCGTATTTGCGAAGAAGGGAGAAGAGAGGAGGAAAGTTTCCCATATGGAAGAAATGATCCAATTTGAAGCAAGTCCCTCATGGGAAGAGTTGTGACAGGCTGCTCTATTCCTGTTAATTTTCACAGTGCATCTGTCAGCAGGTCTGTAAATAGTACTCCATGAAGCCAGTACTTCCTATCCACACATCAACCATTCAATTAACAGAAGAAGGAAATAAAGTGCACCACAGCCTTCTATCACGGCTTTGATGTTTCCCAGCAACTTATGAAAGTGTACGCAAATCTAATTACAAGCCCCACTGCTTCCCATTTACATGTGTAAGAAAAATTAAGATATTGTTTTTGCAGAAGAACAACTTGGTTGGTCTGCAATGAGGTAGTTAGGGAATGATTAACAACACAAAGGCTTACCAGGAGACATGCAAGAATGCTCATCCCTTAGACAAAGGAGAAACCAGTCTATGCCAGAATGGCGGTTTAACAGGAGGAGGAACGTTTAACTGAGACTGGCAAACTTGAGCAATAGTACCAAAGAAGGGACTAAATAAATAAGTGAAGTAATTGATATAGGCGGAGTGATGGGGAGAAGTAAACAGGGGTGGGACAAATGGAAGTAGTCTTAGGCATCTCTGATAGGCTGTAACCTCTGGAGTACCCAGCCAATGGGGAAACAGGGGAGGGAAATTTCAGCTGGGAACAGGGAATAAAAACAAAATGTGCCAAAATCTGCTGTGCCTGCTTGCCAGGTCACCCGTTCTTGCAAGAATGTTTAAATAAAATGTGCTTCGTATTGATCACTGCCTGAGCTGTTGTTATTGGACAAGGAGCCTTTCTCACACATGGAGCTCCTCAAGTTCAGAGCTGTTTATATCAAAATAATTGTTAAAAATACCTCAGCTGATCTATGGCATTGTGCCCCCCCTGCTCACCAGAGCTGCCACACTGCTCCTCTCAGGGAGTTTCTGCCAACTCAGTGCTTTGGTGCCAGCATGCACGCATAATCATAGAATCATAGAATGGTTAGAGTTGGAAGGGACCTTAAAGATCATTGAGTTCCAACCCCCCTGCCATGGGCAGGGACACCTCCACTAGAGCAGGTTGCTCAAAGCCCCATCCAGCCTGGCTTTAAACACTTCCAGGGATGGGGCATCCACAACTTCCCTGGGCAACCTGTTCCAGTGCTTCACCGCCCTCACAGTAAAGAATTTCCTCCTAATATCTAGTCTAAATCTCCTCTCTTCCAATTTAAACCCATTAGCCCTTGTCCTGTCACTACACTTCCTGACAAAGCGTCCCTCTCTGGCTCTCCTGTAGGCTCCCTGCTGCTCTGCAAGCAAGTTGCCCAGCGTTCAACTTCATGCCTACAAAGGCCTGTTTTCTTTCTTTCCTCCACCTGCTCAGAGCTCCTTCTGCAGACTCTCACTGTTTTCCCTTCCATCCCTAATTCACCTAAATATTCCTCTGCTGTGTTGACAGGGGCTGTAATGGGACTGTCTGAGGCAACATCACAGTGCTTTGCAAAGTCATAACTGCACTGTAGGAATGCACAGCAATAATAACAGTAGTCATAAAAGCAAGCTGGGTTGGTTTCTTTGGTGGGGTGCCTGAGCATCCAAAGCTAGAAAGATGGGAACCAGTGCCCTGTTTGCCATGAGTTTGAAAGAGGGCCGCTGCACATGATGTACTGACAATGACACTTGTTTCTTGGGGCAATTTTTGATAATCTCACATTTAAGTCACTCTCACTTGGTCAACAGGTGAAAAATTCCTCCAGCTTAATTAATGGCAAAAATCTCTTACAGTATGAGAAGGTAGATAGCACATTGTATAAGGCAAGAGGAGAATCTCTTCATCTGACTACTGTGTTTGGATGGAAATTTTGGTGCCATGGGTGGACTTCTAAAGAACATGGCAGGTGGAGGCTGAAAGTCAACCTTCTTCAAGGTGTTGTGTCACTCATTTTCTTGAATAGAATCAAGTTGAATCTTTCTCTGAAAGGCAGACATCTGTTCAGTGCTTGTATTCATCTCACATTTTACTTTCTTTTCACAAAACCAAGGATTCCATCCAAAAAGTAATTTTCATATAAGATGTTCAGCCAGGCATAGATAGACTTGGGATGCTATTGCCTGGATGCAGAAATGCTGTGGTTTGACCAAGCTGATGCAGATTTCTATAGTAAAACAAAAGAGGACTTGGCTTGTGTGGTGGGGGAAGCCACCATACAGGGTTCTGGAGGTCTTAATGGTCTTAAATTTCATTAATAAAAGAACAATATAGAATGAACGTAGTGCTGACAGTGTGTTAGGCAAATTCACAATACGCATAACAGATCAGGAGTCAGAGGACTCATGCAAGATGTCTGATTTCTGAATCCCAAATTGCTTTAGTTGGGCAGCAAACACCCAGAACAGGATTCAGCTCCCCTTGCATTGGACATGGTTAGATGTCCACTCTAAGCTGCACGCTCAGTGCAGCTCCTTGTATACTTAATGGGGAGGCAGATCGCTCTGTGGCTCAGTCAGGCAATCTTAAGCCACGTCTGAGCTATGTGGGAGGAATCACCATCAGACAAGAGGCCAAGTGAACAGCTTTAATATCTGACTTGTAGGTGGCTAATATCAGCTGGTATAGAGTCACCCTAGATCTTTAGCTCCAGCAAGATTACTGTGGCAGTGACAAGTACAGCAGAAGGATTTTGGGGTGGCAAGGGTTTATCACTGGTGAGCAAAGGCAATTGTGGACTCTGAGACATTTGCAGGAAGCGAGTGTTTTTAGCTTTTGTTTTTAAGCAGTATGGGTTTTTTTTTTTCATTCTAAGTTGCATTTCAGGTGAAGAATCACTATTTTGGAACTGGGAGACCATAGGAATCCAACACCAAAAATTAGTTAAAAAGCACACTTCTATTTGGGTTTTGGTTTCACAGGTTTCAAGGTCTATTTCTGTAAAATAAAATTTCTCCAGAGGTATCTATTTCTCTCTATTGATTACAATAGAAACTTAGATGACAAACACTTAGATGATAACCTCAGACATAGCTCCTTAGCTTCAGAATGTCTCAAATTAGGTGAGACAAGTCCCATCTCAGGTATTCAGTCTAATGCTGTTATGAAGATCTCAATTATAATTAATGGTATGCCCAGAAGGTGATTTAGCCCATCCTAGCACAGACAGATAAAGGGAAGAATGCACAAATCTCTAGAAATGTCTCCTTTCTGTAGGAATCCTAGAAGATGTTTAAAATAAATTACAAACTTTTAGACTTTTAAAGCTAAATTAAATGAATCCACTTAAATTGAATGTCCACGCGGACAGCGACAGTGGTGAGTGCTGCAGCTTTAAACTCGAGCTAGAGGGGGCTTCCCGGAGATGGAGAGGCCGAGGGAAGGCGGAGAGGCCCGAAAGGACTCGGGAATCGGGAGAGGGAGCAAGAGGCTGACGTGCCTGGGGGCGGGCCGGGCGAGCCGCGGCAAATTTAAAAGCGGCCATAGCGCGAGCTTCACCCAGACCACGCGGACAGCGACAGCGGCAGCTAGCCGCAGCAGGGTCAGAGCGTGTGCCGGGTGCGTGTGAGAGCAAGGGCGGGTATAATAGCGCACAGGCGCACGAGCGCACAGCGGGTGGGAGCAGCCGTCAGTTGTCGATCCCCTCCTGGCTCTAGACAATAACATGGCCCCAACACGTGCAAAATGCCCCACAGTGAAGAATGTGGAAACTCAGACGGAGCTCCCACAAAAACACGTCTGTGCAGGTCTCCGGCTGCAGTGAATGCCTCAGCCTGGCATGTGTTCCTAATGGAGCCAGAGACACCGCATGTGTGCGGTGTGATCAAATAAACCACCTGCTCAGGCAGGTGGTTGAACTGAAGGAAGAGGTGGATAGGCTTAGAAGTATTAGAGACAGTGAAAGCGAAATAGATTGGTGGAGCCATACACTGAGGCATAGGAGTGGGGCAGAGGCTCTGCAGGATGTGGATGATCTCCCTTCTGCTTGTCACCAGGCAGAAGAAAGGAACCTAAGGGACAATGAGGAATGGAGGCAGGTCCCTCCTCGGAGGGGCAAGCAAAACCCCTCCCGGCCCCCCTCACCTTCCCAGTTGCACTTACAAAATAGGTACGGTGCTTTGGAAATTGAGGGCCAGGCGTATGAGGATAAAGACAAAGATCTAGACAGTGATCTACCCAGAGCCAGCCAGCCACCCCCACGCCTTAGGACTTCAGCAATAAAAAAAAAGAGGAAGGTAATTGTGGTGGGTGACTCTCTTTTGCGGGGAACAGAAGGCCCCATTTGCAGACCAGATCCTTCCCACAGAGAAGTCAGCTGCCTCCCTGGGGCCAGGATTAAGGATATAAAGAAAAATCTCCCTATCCTGGTCCGCCCCTCGGATTACTATCCATTATTGGTATTTCACGTAGGCAGTGATCAGGTAGCTAACAGTAGTCCAAGGGCCCTGAAGAAAGACTTTAGGGCCCTTGGACAGCTGGTTAAGGGATCAGGAGCACAAATTCTGTTCTCCTCCATCCCACTACTTGCAGGGATTGATGAGGGTATAAACAGGAAGAGCCAGCAGATTAACTCCTGGCTCCAAGGCTGGTGTCACCGTCAGAACTTTGGTTTCTTTCATCATGGGATGATCTATAGGACATCAGACCTGGTGGCAACTGGTAGGGCAAGCCTTACCCAAAGGGGAAGAGGAATACTGGGACAAGAATTAGCAGGGCTCATTGAAAGGGCTTTAAACTAGGTTTGAAGGGGGATGGGGATGAAAGCAGGATTACTAAAGAGGAGACTGGGAGCAGATTACCAGTGCCGGTGGGTAAAAGTGCTAGCAAGGTCTTGTGGCCTGTTGTCTCAGTAGAGGTGGAGGATCGTAACCCATGTGGTGATGACATGAGGGACAGTGATAGGCTGGCTACCACAGAAGGGTCTGAGCATGGTCAGGGAGGTGTTGGGCCTCACCCCCCCATAAAAGTGGCAAGAAAACTAGGCCAGCTGAAGTGCATTTACACAAATGCATGTAGTATGGGCAACAAACAGGAGGAGCTGGAAGCCATTGTACAGCATGAAAGCTATGATGTAGTTGCCATCACGGAAACGTGGTGGGATGAATCGAATGACTGGAGTGCTGCAATGGATGGCTACAAGCTCTTCAGAAGGGACAGGCAAGGAAGGAGAGGAGGAGGAGTGGCCCTGTATGTTAGGGAGGAATATGAATGTGTGGAGATAAATGAGGGTAATAGTAGAGTTGAGTGCCTGTGGGTACGAATCAAGGGGAGGACCAGCAAGGCTGATATTGTGTTAGGAGTCTATTACAGACCACCCAACCAGGATGCAGAGGTTGATGAAATGTTCTATAAGCAGCTAGCAGGTGTCTCGAGATCACTTGCACTTGTCCTGGTGGGTGACTTCAACCTACCAGATATCAGCTGGGCACTCCACACAGCTGAGAGGGAACAGTCTAGGAGGTTTCCTGGAGTGTGTCGGGGATAACTTCCTGACACAGCTGGTGAGTGAGCCAACTAGGGAAGGAGCACTACTAGATCTGCTGTTTGTAAACAGAGAGGAACTTGTGGGGGATGTAACGGTTGGAGGCCGTCTGGGGTACAGTGATCATGAAATGATAGAGTTTCTGATTCTCAGGGAAGCGAGAAGGGGAGCCAGCAGGACTGCCATCATGGACTTCCGGAGGGCAGACTTTGGTCTTTTCAAGAGTCTGCTTGACAGAGTCCCTTGGGAGGCAGCCCTGAAGGGCAAAGGAGTCCAGGAAGGCTGGACATTTTTCAAAGAGGAAGTCTTAAAAGCGCAGGAGCAGGCCGTCCCTGTGCGCAGGAAAGCGAGCTGTCGAGGGAAGAGACCGGCCTGGCTGAACAAAGAGTTAAGGTCACAGCTCAGGGAAAAAAGGAAAGTTTATGTCCTTTGGAAAAAAGGACAGGCTACTTGGGAAGATTACAAAGGTGTAGTAAAGTTATGCAGGGAAAAGATTAGAAAGGTCAAAGCTCAACTAGAACTTAACCTGGCCCTGGATGTTAAAAACAATAAAAAGAATTTCTATAAATATATTAATAGCAAGAGGAGGACTCGGGAGAACCTCCACTCTCTCCTGGATATGGGAGGTAACATAGTGACAAAGGATGAGGAGAAGGCTGAGGTACTGAATGCCTTCTTTGCCTCAGTCTTTAGCAGTGGAGTAGGGTGTCCCCCGAGTACCCAGACCCCTGAGCTAGCAGTTAGGGGCGGGGAGCAGGATGAAGCCCCCGTAATTCTAAAGGAGATGGTGAGGGACTTGTTCCAGAACCTCGACATAAACAAGTCTATGGGCCCAGATGGGATTCACCCGAGGGTTCTGAGGGAGCTGGCAGAAGTGCTTGCAGAGCCACTTTCCATCATCTACCAACAGTCGTGGCAAACTAGGGAGGTCCCAGCTGACTGGCGCCTAGCAAATGTGATGCCCATCCACAAGAAGGGTCGGAAGGATGATCCAGGGAACTACAGGCCTGTCAGTCTGACCTCGGTGCCTGGGAAGGTGATGGAACAGGTCATCCTGAGTGCCATTATGCAACACATGAAGGATGCCCAGGTGATCAGGTCCAGCCAGCACGGGTTCATGAGGGGCAGGTCCTGCTTGACAAACCTGGTCTCCTTCTATGACAAAGTGACTCGCTTGGTGGATGAAGGAAAGGCTGTGGATGTTGTTTACCTGGACTTTAGCAAGGCCTTTGATACAGTGTCCCACAGTATTCTCCTGGAGAAACTGGATGCTCATGGCTTAGATGGGTATACTCTCTGCTGGGTTAAAAACTGGCTGGAGGGCCGGGCCCAGAGAGTGGTGGTGAATGGAGTGAAGTCCAGTTGGTGACCGGTCACGAGTGGTGTCCCACAGGGCTCGGTACTGGGGCCAGTTCTCTTCAACATCTTTATCAATGATCTGGACGAGGGGATCGAATGCACCCTCAGCAAATTTGCAGATGACACCAAGTTGGGTGGGAGTGTTGACCTGCTGGAGGGTAGAAAGGCTTTGCAGAGGGATCTAGACAGGCTGGCTGGATGGGCTGAGACCAATGGGATGAGGTTCAATAAGGCCAAGTGCCGGGTCCTGTACTTGGGTCACAACAACCCCAGGCAGCGCTACAGGCTTGGGGCAGAGTGGCTGGAGAGCTGCCTGGCAGAAAAGGACCTGGGGGTGTTGGTCGACTGTCGGCTGAATATGAGCCAGCAGTGTGCCCGGGTGGCCAAAAAGGCCAACAGCATCCTGGCCTGTATCAAGAACAGTGTAGTGAGTAGGACCCGAGAGGTGATCGTCCCCCTGTACTCGGCACTGGTGAGACCCCACCTCGAGTACTGTGTCCAGTTTTGGGCCCCCTACCACAGGAAAGACATTGAGGTGCTGGAGCAGGTCCAGAGAAGGGCAACAAAGCTGGTGAGGGGTCTGGAGCACAAGTCTTACGAGGAGAGGCTGAGGGAGCTGGGGTTGTTCAGTCTGGGGAAGAGGAGACTGAGGGGAGACCTTATCGCTCTCTACAACTACCTGAAAGGAGGCTGTAGAGAGGCGGGGGTCGGTCTCTTCTCCCAAGTTACAGATGATAGGACAAGGGGTAATGGCCTCAAGTTATGCCAGGGGAAGTTCAGGTTAGATATTAGGAAATATTTCTTTACTGAAAGGGTTATCAGGCATTGGAATGGGCTGCCCAGGGAGATGGTTGAGGCACCATCCCTGGAGGTATTCAAGAGAGGAGTTGACATGGTGCTCAGGGATATGGATTAGTGTTGGGTGGTGTGGTGGTGTGTGTGTGGGTTGTGTGTGGTGTGGTGGGTGGGTGTGGTTTTTTTTTTGCTTTGTTTTTTTTTTTTCATTGGTTGGACTAGATGATCTTAAAGGGTCCCTTCCAACCTAGGTGATTCTGTGATTCTGTGAATCACACTCTGCTGCTTCTCACCTCTATGCAGGAAATGTAGATAACAGTACTGTTTTACCCCTTCCAGGAACTAATTCATAACAAAAGAAATTCTGAGGTGCCACAGTGGGTGAGATGGTGAAAAAGATGCAACAGTAGTATAGTTTCTAACCCTCTGTACATTCTGGATAGGATAAAAGCTGCTGTAATTTAGGTATGTGTGATGAAGTGTGGAGGAGAGTTTATTGCGTGTAGGTGGATGGACAAGGCCGTATCTTAGATGTGTTAGATGTGCTGTGTAGAAGTATTCTTCAACATTTGGCTGTTGTCTGGATATGAAGATACCAGGTTTAAGAAGTTTGAAGCCCACGAGAAGCACAGTTAGGACGCTAAATTTTAAGAAAGCAAACTTCCAACTCTTCAAGGAGTTAGTAAATAGGACTGTTCAGTGGATAAGGAATTGGCTGGATGGTCGCACCCAGAGGGTGGTACTCAATGGCTTGAAGTCCAGATGGAGAGCAGTGACAAGTGGTGTCCCTCAAGGGTCCGTGCTGGGACTGGTACTGTTCAACATTTTTATCAACAATATAGGCAGAGGGATTGAGTGCACCATCAGCAAGTTTGCAGATGACACCAAGCTGTGTGGTGTTGTCGATACACCAGAGGGACGGGATGTCATCCAGAGGGACCTGGACAGGCTGGAGAGGTGGGCTCAAGTAAACCTCATGAGGTTCAACAAGAGCAAGTGCAGGGTTCTGCACCTGGGCTGGAACAATCCTCGCTGTCAATACAGACTAGGGGATGAGGTATTAGAAAGCAGCCCTGAGGAAAGGGACTTGGGGGTGCTGATGGATGAAAAGCTGGACATGAGCAGGCAATGTGCACTTGCAGCCCAGAAGGCCAATCGCATCCTGGGCTGCATCAAAAGATGTGTTGCTAGCAGATCCAGAGAGGTGATTCTGCCACTTTGCTCTGGTGAGACCTCACCTGGAGTACTGTGTGCAGGTCTGGAGCCCTCAATATAGGAAGGACATGGACCTGATGGAGCAGGTCCAGAGGAGGGCCACCAAAATGATCAGGGGGTTGGAGCACCTCTGCTACGAGGACAGGCTGAGGGAGCTGGGGTTGTTCAGCCTGGAGGAGAGGAGGCTCCAGGGAGACCTCATAGCAACCTTCCAGTACCTGAAGGGGGCCTACAGGAAGGCTGGAGACAGTCTGTTTACAAAGGCCTGCAGTGACAGGACAAGGGGCAATGGCTTTAAGCTGGAGAAGAGCAGATTTAGATTGGATATTAGGAAAAAGTTCTTTACTATGAGGGTGGTGGAGCACTGGAACAGGTTGCCAAGGGAGGTGGTTGAGGCCCCTTCCCTGGAGATATTCAAGGTGAGGCTCGACGAGGCCCTGGGCAACCTCGTCTAGTTGGGGGTGTCCCTGCTGACTGTGGGGAGGTCGGACTAGATGACCTTTGGAGGTCCCTTCCGGCCCGGACCATTCTATGATTCTATGATTCTATACGGAGAGAAGGAGAAAACCAAGCTGAAGATGATGCCTAGGTAGGAGCATGACTGACAGGTAGGATGATAATATTGTCCACAATGATTGAGAATGGAGGAGGAGAGAGGAGACAGGGTTTGGGAGGAAAAGTTCAAGAGCTCTGTTTTATACAAATTGAGCTTGATCTGACAGCTAGACATCCACTAGGAGATGATGGAAAGACAGGCCAAGATTTTAGTTTGATCAGGAGTCAGTCCTGAAGTAGAGAAGTTAGATCTGCAAGCTGTCACTGTAGAAATAGTAGCTGAATTTGTATTGGTGGATGAGGCTGCTAGGGACAAGGCTTGGTTATAGAAGAGAACTAAGGCAAGAGACCTGTTCATGTCCCTATATGGATGGGGAAGAGGCACAGGAGAGGACAGAGTAACCAAAGCTGAGGGTACAGGGCATATAATTACTACAAATACATTATAAATACATGTAAAAGTACATGAAAATTATGATCTCTCATAAAGTAGGACATGGAGGTCAAGTAAAACACAATGGTAAAGCTGATGAGTTGACAGGAAATATGATTTTAAAAGACACAAAAAAGCTTTCTTGGCAGATAGATACAGAAGGAACTTTTGGCCTGCTCAAAAGTAAGGGATTTTGGGAAAGTTATTTCTCAAAGCAATTGATTGTGTGAAAACTGGAAAGTTGTAGACCTTAGGAGAAACAAGTGCCTTGCATAGAGAAGTGGTCTTATGACGGATGGTGGTCAGGCACCTGTCCAAGGAAAGGTTAATAAAAAAATAAATAAAAAAAAGGAAAAAAAATTTAATAAAAGAAAGTTGCCTTTTGAAACTATTAGGCAACATATGTTGTGTGAACAGGAAGTCACAGTAGAGCAATAATCCTGACAGCTGTGGAGAAACAGGAGTCTGCCACAGAAACGAACGGCTCGAGACCTGACAAGAATAATGATGGATGCCCCCTTGGTATTACACAAGGACAAGGCAAGAGATGTTTAAATTGGCTGAACCACAGGAACAACTTTGAGTCGGCATCACAGTCGGACAAATGAGGCCAGTCCTAATGGTGAGAGAAATGGAAGGGGGAGGGAGCTAAAGGAAGATGGCAGCAATGCACCTCTTCTTTCCAAGGATGAGGGCTACATCACCATCTCACCATGAGGTGCCTGGATTTCTCTGTGAACATCCAAGTCCTGAAAGAAGCTGCACACCCTGAAGCACCATGAAAATGAGAATGGGAACAGAGATCACTTGCAGGATTTGACCCATCGCGTTCAAAGCGCCTTAAGCATTTTGAGGCCCTGTGGGAAAAAAAGTGTGTGTTCCATGTCACTTGGAAGTCACTTGACAGGTCCTCACTAATCTGCTGAGCCATGGTAACTGCCCGTGTGCCTGCTCATAGCTCATAGGAGATACAAGGCAATGCCACATAGCTTGTAATGAAGAGGGTGCAATTCATATTTTTCTACTTGCTTTTCCTGTGAACTAAGAGTAGGTATGTGGACTGCTGCTGAGGTTCAGCCAATTCATGGAAACTTGTCAAGCCATGGAAACTCAATTGTGAATCTGGGATGTGCTAGTAAGGGCTGAACTGTGATGCTTTTTCAGATGCTGCTTCAAGAACATTTCTAGAACAGGTATTAGAGACAAATAAGTCAACAGAAAAAAAATGGTCCCATAAAAAACTGACTGATGAAATGGACAAATTCTTCATTGTTTTGCACATCTTAAATTCAGTTGATGTCAGCAAGATGGAACAGAAATTTACTCCCAAGTGGTCGAGAGAGAAACATTTTTTCTTATCTCAAGTGTGATGAAAATAGGAAGGATAAGGATATTTTGGCTATAGTAGATTTAGATAAAATATTCAGCTCTTCTTGGGTTTTGTCTGTCCTCTCTCTTCTTCCTCTCACCTCTGTCACCTGAGTTTGCAAGCTTTTTGGGACAGGAACTGACGTTTTATTGCACCTTTTTGTGGTACCTCACCCTGTGGAACTGCAATTTCTGATGTCGGTTTATACACATTATCACTTTGCGTCAAAGTTTGAAAGAAAGTCATTTGACCTGTCTCAGGAAAGATGCCCATAATATTTCACTATGGGATGTCAGCATCAAGCCCAGCATATGGTTTTATTAGAAGGAATCTTTTAGGAAGAGACTCCTAAAAGTATTGCAGTACTTAAAAAAAAATGACACACACCCCCCCATGTGCAAGGAGATTTTTTTCAATAGCATCACTGGTAAACATGTACTATTTTTAATCTGTTTTGTGTAAGATGAGGTTCCAAAAAAATGAAGATCTTGATGATTTGCTACTTTTAGAAACCTTTCCCCTGTAAAGAATTTTCCATTTTCATCCCTGCAAAGACCTAGAGACAATCTGCCAGGCCCACTTTAAACTTATTTGGATAAACTAATGAATTTACATTAGAGTCTCTTACTGAAAGGAAGATTTTACACTCTTAAATATCTTTTGAGCTTTCCTGTATCCTTTCCAAGTTGTTGGCATACTTCTTAGCCTTTCATGATTTACACTGTGAATAATTAGTAATAAAATTAATCTACTATTATAATAAACCAAAACATGTTGGACCAGATTGTCTTTCCTTGGTGACAGTGGAATGTCTTACATTCCTCTGGGTCTGTGTAATGGTGTACAAATATCATTTTGCATAGAAAATACATTTCCATTTCTACTTCCCTAAACTATCAGACTCGAAACCCCATATTACTAGATGTCCAAATGGAATGATCCCTCAAATGTTTCCTGGAAGATTCAGTAGTTGGTCTGACTGTATTTCAAAAGTTGGATGTAGGGCACCACATTTATGCCTAGGTAGGCACTTTTGTACTAGTAGTGAGCAGTGCCCATCACTATGTGATTTGTCTCTAGCTTCCAGTGCCATCACATGAACATGCTTCTCTCTGCTGAATGCTACCTAGAGGCAGGGACTCTTTGAGGAAGGAAAACAAAGAAGCCCTTAGACAGAAGTTCCTACTTTATTCATCCCTCTGAAACTTGAAAGGTTACACTCATAGTGAGTTTGACCCAATGTTTTTGGGCATCTGTGAACCATATGTCTTTTTTTCACGTCATCAAAACTGCTGGTGACAGAACACAGAACCCCCCTGGGGTTTTGCACCTGTGTGAAATGACGGTGTCATCCTGGCATTTCCACTGATGAGTTAAGCACACCCAAGGCCCTGCATGCCTGAGCTGTTATCCATCCTTCCTGGAAGATGAGTTGCAGAGCATAGATAAATCATCCCTCCTCAATCAGGCCACAGGGAAGCAAAGATCCTCACTTGCCTATGTTACAGAGCTACTCACCGGCATTGTCTGGCTGCCATGCAAGGCATTGATGGCTGCTTGGGCCTCTGCATGCAAAGAGTATTTCACAAATGCACATCCTGGAAGAGGAAAAAGAAGAGAGGTAAGAAAAGTTGCATGGGTACCATGAAAGTCCATTTAGCTGAGTATCTGGTCCTCAGAACTGGCCAATAAGGATGCTTGTGGAGAAAGTATAACAAGCAAACATGCTCCTGGTTATTCCTTCCCAAACTCCAGTCATCAGCAGCCTGAGGACCTCTTAAGGCAAAGCTGCATCCAGAATCCCCACACTGCTTGTAATGGGCACTGATAGACCCAAACTTAGCAAGTACATTTTGAATCCACTTATGTTTTGACCTCCACAGTTTCTCATGGCAGTGTTGCACAATTTTACAATTTATTGTGTGAAAATGAATTTCCTTCTCTTTGTATTGGACTTAATGCTGAATGCTCCTCCCTCTGGTGTTATGAGAAACAGTAAGGACTTGTGTAACAGTTATCAGAAAGCTGCGTGTACTTGTTACAGGCAACCACAGGACAGCTGTACAGAAGGCATTCAGATTTCTCCAAATCCACAAGGTACCTTATCATATCACTGTCTGGTAGAGCTCCATGACAGACTGCTCAGAGCTTGTCTTGGCTCCAAGCAGCTTTGGTCTGACAAAGCATGAGAGAGCTTCTGATGAAGAAGTAGGGGTGGGAGAGAACTGCATGTGATGACTGCCATCTTGCCATCACCAAAATTTCAATCTTGGTCTTTCATAGCTGCAGAGCCACTGCCTGTATAGATGTTCTCCTCTGGACATTAGAGAAACGTAGGCAGTGCTTCTCCGGCCTGCATTGCCACATGAGGAATCTCACACTGAGCTCTTACATAAGGTTTTAGGGCAGAAAGGTGCATTTATGAATATGTGCTAGAGTGCAGAAATGATCAACACTTCAAAGGGTCACATGCACCACTATAGTGGGGGAAAGTATTGCTAACACTTTGCTACAAGCAAACTGACTCAGAGAGAGGAAGAGTAATTTCCATATGCTAAGGCAGCTTTTGGAACAGATTGGGAGAGATCTGAGAAGTTCTGGCTTCCATCCTCTTCTATTACTACCAAAGACTTTTGAGCTTTTAATCAATTTGCAAAGCCCTAGCTGTTTCCCTGAAGGGGTGCAGATTACTGCACAGGGGATGCCAGTCCTAACAATGGGACAGCTCTCCTTTATTGCCTTTGTAGCCTCTTTAGAAGGTCCACACACCCTTATGGACCCATACAGTGCAGGGTGAAAACCGCAGTGTTACAACACCCCACTCGCAAACTAGAAGAATGAGCCCCAAACATCCTCAAAATCATCACTGCAGGCTGATAGAAGTGAGATTGAAGAAAGCAGTGATAGCCCCTTCTAAAAATAATACACACATATGAAATTAGCTTATAGTTAGGAGCCCTTCACTTTGCATTACTCCCTCAGCACTGAGGACTGTATTTTAGGAAAAGCACAATGATTGTTGCTAATAGTTGGATCTAATGTATAAGGAGCTGAGAGGAGACAATAATGAAAAAATGAGATAGATAAACTTTAGCTGGAAACAACAGGGATCAATTATGACATAATCATAATCCAGCATTCCCAGGCTCCTGAGATACTGCACCTTCCTCTTCATTAATCAGAGATAATCCAGAATTAGGGTGTTTAATTATTTGCAGAGATTCTTTTTGTACTTTCTGCCTCTAAAAAGAAGATGCTGATTAGCAAATATACAAAAGCTTTCCAGCTTCAGTCACCCATTGCATTTAGAGCAGAACGTTTGGCTGCAGTGTTGCTGTCATGTTGAAGGCTTCACTCTCTTCAGGTGAAATTCACCCCTGTGCTGAGGAACCTGATGGATCAGTGGAGTCGGATAAAGGTGAGAATGAAGGGAGCAGCAGACATTTATCTTGTTTAATGCCCAAGATGCTAATGGGATCCCTCCTACTGCTTCTAGTAGGTTTTGAGGTAGCAGGGCAAGTGAAATCTCAGCTTTCACTAGTGTATGGTGGCGAGGCAATAGCAGAGATCCCAACATTTTGGCTGTTTTGTTTGTGTGTTCAATGGGATGGCTTCTGTACACAACATCAAATGTGCACATAATCTTCTTCCCTCCCATTTTCACCAGAACTGACTCCAGGATCTCATGAGACGAGGACATGAGTCATGCTGCCCTCCTCAGAACAATGGTGTCCCTTTGACAGGAGCAGATCTGGAGTTTGAAGGGATTTTGACACACAGAGATATATAACCTGTGCTGAACAGGGAAATACATGTGCTCAAATGTTTTTTCTTTCCTTGCTTCCAGACTACAGAGCTGAAAGGGCTGCTCTGACTGTCTTGTCAGCTTGGATGAGACTGCAGTCAGGGCCTAAGGTTATAATTGCAGAGGATGCTAAGACTCCTCTTGTGGAACTTATGGTGCTGTGGGAAATCTTTACTTTCTGAGTTACTGAAGTAGACAACTGCTAAATGGAGAGGGAAAAAAAAAAGAGGAGGGGGGAAAAAAAAAAGAGGCTGTCCAGAGAGTAGAAGTGCAGACCCTGTGGGCCCTGCTGGCTTGCTGAACTGGGTCCACTTCAGCTTCCTCACCTGAGGACTCCTGCACTCCTGGATGCATACTGATGAGCTTTACCTGGAGGGGTTCAGGAAGACTCCTTCTTCTCCCACCTCTCCCAGGAGAGACAGGCTCTTCATTCCCCTTCAGGCAGAGAAATGCCTCAGTTTCAGCCCTTCTGCTACCTGGCTGTGTGCTCCAGCCACTGTGCCTACCCCAGAAGGACTCATGCAGGAGGTATTTCTGCAGCTCTGTGAAGGGCATGCTTCATGGCTCAGGGCATCACCCATGGCTTCAGGCAAGGTTCAAGCAGCTTTCTGGCTGTGACTGGACTGTAGTGGCATTAAAGTGGGAAGCTGGGACCTACCTTCTGAGAGCATTGCTTGCATTGAGGTACCAGGAGGACTTAGAGGTCCAGGAGGACTCTGTCTCACCACAGAGATGCCTGGTGGGGCTTCACGTGATGGGTTGGGTAGGATTGAAGTCTATGGGATCTGATTGCTATCTGGCACTTAGATAATCTGCTTAAATCTCAATTTAGGTGGAATTTAAGCCTTATGGGTTTTACCCAAAATAAATAGCTCACAAGAAATGTGTGTCACATATTGGTTTCTAGCAGATGGAAAACATTACAGACTGGGAATAACTTTGTGGGAGTTGTGGCTTGCCTGACTGTCTCCTAAGATAAGGGCACTAGCCTTAAATTTTCTGTTGGATCGACTGCTCTGTGTGTATGTGTGCATGTATATAACTCTGTGTGTGTAAATTAGGAGCTTCACATTCTCAGTAAATAGCACTAGCAAATGGAAGCTGGTAATATTAACTGTCAAGGCACAGTATTTATCCTGAACAGCTCAGTGAAATGCAAGCCTGAGACTGCAGCTTGCTAGCACTATTAAACTGGTCAGCAACATGGAGCTGCCACTCAGATTCAGACTTACAATGAAATTGTTTAACAAAAACAAAAAAAAAGATAGAGCAAGTATGAATACAAGTCTGTGGGTTGGATCTCCTGTGGAACCTGTTTCTTACAGATCTCAGACATTATTGCATTTATTATTACTCTGTTTAACTCCGTTGTCATTAGATTTTGTTCCATACAATTCCAGGTGGAAGCAGACAGATATTTATTTATTTTTTGCTTTTCCCCAATTTACTGATTTGCTCAGTGAATGCAGTGCTTATCTTCGTACCGTTATGATGGTTGGAGCTCTTCTAGGCCAACCTAGCCTACCACTTTCCAGTGGGGCAGCCCCCATCTTTGGGTGTCATGAAACTAAAGTAGACATACAATTGAAGAAAAGTGCCCACAGTTGATTTATATCAGGAAGGATGAGCTTTGCCGACTTATATCAAACAGCTGCCCTATAATGCTGGTGTGAAGTCTATTTTGGCTGCCAGTGATTTTATGGAATAGCAATCTTTCTCCAGTGTATCACTGTGATTCAGATTTTTTGCCTCCCTGTTGCAAAAATACGCTGGTTGATGTTGTCACATGTCAAAATATCCAGTGAGATATAAACTGCATCAGCAGGACTGGTCTCTTCCCTAGCACTGCACATTCCAGCACAGTTTATGATATATTATACACAGATCAATATTTAATGGACACATTATATTGTGTCGTGGTTTAGCCTCAGATGGCAACAAAGAACCACGAGGAAGCCGCTCTCTCGGACTGGACCCCCCCCCCCCCACCACCACCATGGCCGTGAGGGGAGAATCGGAAGAAAAAGGCAAAACTCGTGGGTTGAGACAAAGGCAGTTTAACAGAACAGCAAAGGGAACAAGAAAACAACAACAATAACACTGAGAGAGGAATATACAACCACGATTACGATACCACCGCTTGCCGACTGACCCGGATGCCCCAGCCAGCTCCCCCGTGGTGACTTCCTCTCACTCCCCTTCCCTGGCCAGCTCTCGGCTACCCCCTGGGCATGGCTCACATGGGATGGAATACCTGTGTCCCTGCTAGATCCTGGGGAGAATTAACCCTATCCCTGCCAGACCCAGGACAACTGTCAAGAGGGTTTCCTATTCAAATTGAAGTTACTTTGTCTAGAGAGTTATGGGGAAAAAAATGACCCTCACATTCAAGAGAGAAGCCTCATTCTTACACCCGGGCTGTAGAAAACGATCCTTTATGCTATCTGGGTAACAAGTGATGCCAAAAAGTGGCAGAAGGATGTAAGGCACCTAGTTTTGCAATGAAGCACTTGCATGTTTCAAACAGTGAATATCTACTGAGTATAATATTTAAATCAGTACCTGTACACTTGGAATTATGATCACTCGCTGGTATGTACCTATGCAATGACCAACTGAAGAAGGGGAATACCTGGGGCTAGTGGATGAGAAATAAGCCAGTAAGTCAAGTTGTAAAGTAGCAACCTTGGCTTTGTTTTAAAGAAAGAATTGACTTGTTCAATGGGGTGGGGAGAGCACATCTTGAGCGAAAGTAAGGGCCCTGTGTTCAGAGGGGAGGTTCTGCCCTGCAAGCAAACAACAATAAGCATCAGTTTGCATGCGATGAGACATAGCTTCTCACGGGGCATGTATTTTTAAGTGCAATCATCTTTTCCCCTCATGCACATCAGACAGTCACCAGCAAAGAAATGGCATCTCTTAGCAAATTTGAACCCTCCTAATATAAGAGATGCTGTCCTGGAGGCTACCTAGTGACTTTGTCACAACAGAAAATTATATATACACTGAGAATGGGTCTAGCTTGACACTAAAGCCAGAGTGTGCCGCAAGCCATCACCTTACCTTTGCTGTTGCCATCAGGTCCCCGAAGGATTGTGCACTCCTCAATGTTGCCAAATGCCTCAAATAGCCTGCGCACGTCGTCTTCTGACTGCTGCTTATTGAGCATGCCCACAAAGAGTTTTCTGTCTTCTGGAACAAAATAAAGAGATGCTTACCATATTTCAGGAGGGATGTGAAAGCCAAAATGACTCAGTATCACATGCAAAACAAATGGTGATTTCATTGAGGTGACATTTTTCAGAAGCTGCTAGTCATTTCAGGTGACTGGCTCAAAAAACCTTAATAGCATCTGACTTTCAATGAGTACTTGAAAATAATTTGGGAATTTAAAAAAAAAACAACAAACCAAATCAAACAGGTTTGGTTATATATAAACTCTCTAGCTGCTTCTCAAAATTTAGGCACTGAAGTCTTCCAAATGAGCTTTTTCTGATCAATTTTTGCAGTCAGCTTGCAGTAACTGAAATTATAACATTGCTCAGACTGCGATCCAAGAGGAATGTGGATAAAGATAGCATATAGAAATAAAGTCCAAATGAAAATAACATAAGTTAGTAGCCCAATACTAAGTAAGTTGCAGGAGAAAATGTTTAACATAAGTTGTTTTAAATCAGGATATGGTGGAAGCCACAGTCTGTAAATGGAGATTTGTCATTCATACCCATTCAGAGACACATACCTACAAGTTGTATTTTTAAAGTTCATTTGAAATAAACCCAAATTTTTTGGAACATATATTGTTTTTTGAAACAAAGTTAACTTATATGATTACTAATATCTGAGGTAGCTCAAGCAAGTGGTATTTCATGTTGATGCAGTGAAAGACTCAATAACCGGAGTTATTAAGTAGGCATTCTTTATTTGCGGCACCGGACACATAGGGGATATTTCCTCCAAATATGTGTACTGAAGGTCAAGGGATTCAGGATTATATTTCAGCAGTACATGCATATTCATATTACTTCCCACATATTCGTTATCTTTCCGAGAACTCATTATCATAGGTATTCACCCCTATTCACATGGGTGTTGCGATGTCTAGGGTCGTCAAGTACTCTGGTGGTCTTTGTAGTCTTGCTCCAGGAGATATGGCCTAAAGCGATTTTGCTCAGCTGTGTCAGCTTTAGCAAGCTGCTACTTCCCTTATCTCTCAGGATGTTGTATTCTCTCAGATTGTGGCTCTTGCTCGCCCCAGCCCTCCCTGTCTAGCAAGCACAATTGCCTACCTGATCCTCCACTAAGCCCCCTGCTCTACGCCAGCTTCCCACATCAATGTCAAAGCAGGACATGGTCTGCTAGTAGATAATTGTATTTTGAATGAGGAAGGCTATGCTTGGACTTATACTAAGTATGGAGATCTTCAGTCCTGAATGAAACACCTTCAGAAAATTTTGGTGAAAACAGACCAAACTAATGATTGCTGAGTTGGTAGAAACATCTCAAAGGGCACCGAGTGATGCCTCTAGATCAGGTTTATGTTTAGAGACTAGTACCATTACACCAAGAAAAAAAAGGATACATAGTTTACATTGTGTATGTAAACAGGCCATTTGTACATGATTCATAAATGTCTTATTTATCATTCATTAAACACTATGTAAATGTGTGGACTAAAGTTTTTTTTAGAGCAGTTTACAGAGCAAATGTAATCAATTTGAATAAATAAATGTAAATAAATCATTTGATTTTTTATTTTATTTATTTTTAATGCACATGTTAACCTAAAGCTGAACAAAACATTGGTTTGCAACAACCCTTTTCTAGCTAATTGGGCAATTTATGTCACTTTTGTTCACCAAGAAATCATTGGTGTAGACAATCTGTTCTGCTTCAACCAGTGTTTGATCAAAATTTCCCTCTCCAAGATGCACCTGCAAATTGGCAAATTACTTTACAGCCCTGGATGAGGATAATTTTTCATGCAGTAGTTACTGAGTGAGGATATTTGGAGCTTTCAGTCCTGCAATGGAGTTATCCACATGAACAAGAAGTGTACTGCCCACGGAAAACGAGGAGTTATGTTGCCTTCAGTTAGGCTGCTGAAATGGGTACATGTGCATTTCTGATAGTGGAGAAAAAATGGGGATAGCCTTCTTCTACAACATGATGACCTGTGTCAGCTGCTAGAATGAATCTAAAACATTGGACACAAAACTCTAATCACTGTTCAGCATGATACAGCAGAGATACACCATGTCTTTGAAAGAATGAGGAAGGATGGAGAACACCACTGGTGGGAAATTCTTCTTGAATGGTCACCAACAGCAACGGGACTGTTTAATCGTATGCTTCACCCAGTTGTAATTTTGTTGATTCTAATTTTAATATGTTTGTTGCTTATAGTTCTGCTGTATATAAAGATCTGGTACTTGAACAAACAAATAACCCAACTTCAACCACCCAAAACTTACAAATTAACAAATAATAAACAGCAGTGCTTTACTGTCTACTTACCGTGGATCTCTAAGCACGCAAACAACTATCAATATACTATTTATGGCACAGAGGGAAGAGGTGACCATACCACCACTCTGTGAAGGTAAGATGAATTGACTATAGTCACGGGGTGGAGTGTGACAGTGTGCTCTCCCTGTTTTTCCCCCTCTTCCCCCCACCCCGGCTCCTGCTCAGGCCATGGCCATCATGGCCATCACAACATCAGTTGCGATAACTTGCACCTGGACTTTGGGGGATGGCTGGCAACAGCAGCCAAAACACTGTCTGGAGTGGGGACCTAGATATCTTGTTCCCATGAAAATATGACTATAGGTCAATTATCTTACTCTATAAATAGTGGACAGCCCAAGAGCCCTTTGAGCTCTCCTGTATGGCAGCAGGCTGCATTCCAGGATCTCCCCTTTTGTGAGGACGCTCGCTTAAGGTTCTGCTCCTCAAGGTTGAGAGATTCCTTGCCACAACAGATTCTCGGTAAGTGACTAATAGCATGCTAAACATTGAAATCTTAGCTAAGTGTTATAAAGGATTGATTATGTCTAAAGGATTATATATGCGCAAACCAATGACCAAGTCTGGGACTAGGACTGGATCCATCTGCACCCAGACTCTTCTCTGAGAATCATAGAATCATCTAGGTTGGAAAAGATCCTTGGGATCATCGAGTCCAACCATCTACCCTACTCTACAAAGTTCTCCCCTACACCATATCCCCCAACACCACATCTAAACGACTCTTAAACTCATCCAAGGATGGTGACTCAACCACCTCCCTGGGCAGCCTGTTCCAGTGTCTGATCACTCTCACTGTGAAGAATTTCTTCCTAATGTCCAGTCTAAACCTACCCTGTTGCAACTTGAAGCCATTCCCTCTTGTTCTATCGCTATTTGCTTGTGAGAAGAGACCAGCACCAACCTCTCTACAGTGTCCTTTCAAGTAGTTGTAGAGAGTGATGAGGTCACCCCTCAGCCTCCTCTTCCTCAAACTAAACAGTCCCAGCTCCCTCAATCGTTCTTCGTACGACTTATTCTCCAGGCCCTTCACCAGCTTTGTTGCCCTCCTCTGTACCCGCTCCAGCACCTCGATATCTGTCTTGTATTGAGGTGCCCAAAACTGGACACAATACCCCAGGTGTGGCCTCACCAGTGCTGAGTACAGGGGCACAATCACCTCCCTACTTCTGCTGGTCACACTATTTCTAATACAAGCCAGGATGCCATTGGCTTTCTTGGCCACCTGGGCACACTGCCGGCTCATATTCAGCCGCTTGTCAATGAGAACCCCCAGGTCCTTTTCTGCCAGGCAGCTTTCCAGCCACACTTCCCCAAGCCTGTACCAGTGCATGGGGTTGTTGTGGCCCAAGTGCAGGACCTGGTACTTGGTCTTGTTGAAGTTCATACCATTAATGTTGGCCCATCGATCCAACCTATCTAGGTCTCTCTGTAGAGCCTCCCTGTCCTCATGCAGATCAACACTCCTGCTTAACTTGGTGTCATCTGCAAACTTACAGATGATGCACTCTATGTCCTTATCAAGATCATCAATGAAGATGTTAAACAGAAATGGTCCCAACAGTGAGCCCTGGGGAACACCACTTGTGACCGGCCGCCAGCTGGATTTAACTCCATTGAGCACCACTCTTTGGGACCGTCCAGACAGCCAATGCTTGATCCAGCAGATAGTATGCTCGCCCAGGCCATGTGCAGCTAGTTTTTCCACTAGAATTCTATGGGAAACAGTGTCGAATGCTTTTTGAAAGTCCAGGTAGACAATATCAACAGCCTTTCCCTCGTCCAATAATCTGGTTATCTTGTCATAGAAGGAGATCAGGTTTGTCTGGCAGGACCTGCCTTTCATAAACCCATGCTGACTAGGCCTGATCCCCTGGTTGCCCATTATATGGTTTGTGATGGCACTCAAGATGACCTGCTCCATGACCTTCCCTGGTATCGAGGTTAGACTGACAGGTCTATAGTTTCCTGGATCCTCCTTTTTGCCTTTCTTGTAGATGGGTGTTACATTTGCCACCCTCCAGTCCATTGGGACCTCCCCAGTTAGCCATGACTTCCTGTAAATGATGGAAAGTGGTTTGGCGAGCACGCCTGCCAACTCTTTCAGCACTCTTGGGTGTAGCCCATCCGGTCCCATAGACTTGTGTGCATCCAAACGGCGTAGCAGGTCACTGATCTCTTCCTCTTTAATTGTGATGCCCTCATTCTGCTTCCCCTCCCTGTCTCCTAGCTCATGAGGCTGGGTGTCCAGGGAACAGCTAGTTCCACTGCTAAAGACCGAGGCAAAGTAGGCCTTGAGCACCTCAGTCTTTTCCTCGTCCTTGGTGATTATGTTTCCCTCTGTATCCGATAAAGGAGGGAGATTTTCCCTAATCGTCCTTTTGTTGTTATTGAATTTATAGAAACATTTTTTATTATCCTTAACAGCTGTAGCTAGGTTGAGCTCTAGCTGCGCTTTGGCTCTTCTAATTTTCTCCCTGCATAGCTTCACTACATCTTTATAGTCTTCATGAGAGGCCTGCCCCCTCTTCCAAAGGTTGTAGACTCTCCTTTTCTTTCTGAGATCCAGCAAAAGGTCCCTATTTAGCCAGGCTGGTCTCCTTCCTCGCCTACTTGTTTTTCTGCACACGGGGACAGCCTGTTCCTGTGCCTTTAAGACTTCTTTCTTGAAGTATGTCCATCCTTCCTGGACTCCTATATCCTTCAGGGCAGCCTCCCAAGGGACTTTGTCTAGCAGTCTTCTGAACAGGTCAGTTTGCCCTCCAGAATCTAAGGTGGCAGTTTTAGTAACCCTTCTCCTTGTTTCTTCAAGGATCGAGAACTCAATCATCTCATGATCACTGTGCCCTAGACAGCCTCCAACCTTTACTTCCCCCACAAGTTCTTCCCTGTTCACAAGGAGCAGGTCCAGGAGGGCACTTCCCCTGGTCGGCCCACTTACCAGCTGTGTGAGGAAGTTATCCTCCACACACTCTAGGAACCTCCTCGATTGTTCCCTCTCTGCCGTGTTGTATTCCCAGGAGATATCTGGGAAGTTGAAGTCCCCCACGAGAACAAGGGCGGGTGATTGCGAGAGCTCTGCCAGTTGCTGATAGAATATTTCATTGATTTCTACGTCCTGGTTTGGGGGTCTGTAATAAACTCCCACCACGATGTCTGCCTTGTTGGCCTTCCCCTTGATTCTAACCCATAAACACTCTACACTGTCATTCCCATTATTAAGTTCTAGGCATTCAAATCTGTCTCTAACATAGAGGGCCACCCCACCACCTCTCCTTCCTTGTCTATCCCTTCTGAAGGGTTGGTAGCCATCGATTGCAGTACTCCAGTTGTGTATGTCTTCCCACCACATTTCTGTGATGGCAACTATATCATAGTTTTTCTGCTGTACAATGGCCTCCAGCTCCTCCTGGTTTGTTGCCCATACTACATGCATTTGTGTAAATGCACTTTAGCTGGGCTAATTTTCCTGCCACTTTTATGGGGGGCCGAGCCCCAATACCCCCCTGACCATGCCCAGACCCTTCTGTGGTTGCCAGCCTATCACTATCCTTGATGTCATCACCACATGGGTTACCATCCCCCACCTCTACTGAGACAACAGGCCACAAGACCTTGCTAGTGCCTTTACCCACCAGCACTGGTAATTTGCTCCCAGGCTCCTCTTTAGTAATCCTGGTTTCATCCCCATCCCCCTTCAAACCTAGTTTAAAGCCCTTTCAATGAGCCCTGCTAACTCTTGCCCAGTATTCTTCTTCCCCTTTGGGTAAGGCTTGCCCCACCTGTTGCCAGCAGCCCTGGTGTCCTGTAGATCATCCCATGATCAAAGAAACCAAAGTCCTGCCGGTTACACCAGCCTCAGAGCCAGGAGTTAATCTGCTGGCTCTTCCTGTTTATCCTCTCATCAATCCCTGCAAGTGGTGGGACAGAGGAGAACACTACTTGTGCTCCTGATCCCTTAACCAGCCGTCCAAGGGCCCTAAAGTCTCTCTTCAGTGCCCTTGGACTACTGGTAGCTACCTCATTGCTGCCTACTTGAAATACTAGTAACGGATAGTAATCCGAGGGCCGGACCAGGGTAGGGAGATTTTTCTGTATATCCTTAATCCTGGCCCCAGGGAGGCAGCTGACTTCTCTGTGGGATGGATCCAGTCTGCAAATGGGGCCTTCTGTTCCTCGCAGAACAGAGTCACCCACCACAATTACCTTCCTTTTTTGTTTTGTTGCCAAGTCCTAAGGCGTGGGGGTGGGTGGCAGGCTCTGGGCAGCTCACTGCATAGATCCTTGTCTCCATCTTCATATGCCTGGCCCTCGATTTCCAAAGCCCCATACCTATTTTGCAAGTGCAACTGGGAAGGTGAGGGGGGCCGGGAGGGGTTTTGCTTGCCCCTCCGAGGAGGGACCTGCCTCAATTCCCCATTGTCCCTTAAGTCCCTCTCTTCTGCCTGGTGACAGGGGGAAGGGAGATCATCCACTTCCTGTAGAGCCTCTACCCGATGCCTATGCCTCAGGCTATGGCTCCACCAATCTATTTCACTGTCTCTGATGCTTCTAAGTCTTTCTACCTCTTCCTTCAGTTCCACCACCTGCCTGAGCAGGTAGTTTATTTGATCACAGCGCACACAGGTGGTGTCACTGGCTCCCTCTGGTACAAGTGCCAGGCTCAGGCATTCACTGCAGCCGGAGACCTGCACAGCCACGTGTTTTCGCAGGGGCTCCATCTGAGTTCCCACATTCCTCCTTGTGGTGCATTTTGCACGTGTTGGGGACATGTTCCTGCCTGGTGCCGGGAAGGGGACTGACCACTGATGGCTGCTTCCCTCACACTCTGCGCACGTGCGCCTGCGCGACGATATTCCTGCCCTTGTGCTCACGCGCGCCCGGCACGTGCTCTTCCTCTGCTGCGGCTATAGCCGCTTTTAAATTTGCTGCAGCTCGCCTGGCCTGGTCTGCCCCCAGCCACGTCAGCCTCTCGGCTCCCTTGCAAGATTCCCGACTCGTTTCGGGTCTCTCTGCTCTCCCTCGGCTTCTCAGTCTCCGGGAAGCCCCCTCTCCGTCTCGATCTATTTCAAATTTAAAGCCGCAGCACTCACCGCTGCTGCTATCGCTCTCCACGTGGTCTGAGGGAAGCTCGCAGTATGGCTGCTTTTAAATTTGCCATGGCTCGCCCGGCCCGCCCCCAGCCACTTCAGTTTAGAGTTTAGAAAAGGAGTTTAGAAAGCAAGGGGGTCATTTCTGAACCTCGTGACTCAACAGGAGGGTCTCCCTGATGGCTTGTCTGACCCTGTCCTCTAAGCAGTAAATAATCAAGTGTACCTTGCCATCAAATCTCGTAAAACACTGTCGCATTTACTACTAACTTTGTTAAATCACTTGTGGGGGACTGCGGCGGGTCCGTGGAACCCTTGATTGTGGGAATGGAGTCAGGAGTTGACCTTGCAGAGATTAAAGTATATCCTTGAGAAAGAAGGGAGTAGAAAACATCCTGAGAAGTAAAACAACTTTTAGGTACCAGCTGGGGACTGACAAGATAAGGAGTAGTTTTGATGTTTTGCAAGAGACAACCAATGATATATTGTTATAACAATATGTAACCAATAGTAAAAGAACACATGTGTTAAGAAAGAATATATAAGAATATACGTGTGCTAATAAAGGTGGACTGTTACTGCTTGAACTGCTGAAGATTGCTGTCCGTGTCGTTTGTCCGTCTCAACAACAACGACATCTGGTGACCCCGACGTGATTCTGCATAGGAAAAAAGACGGCTGGAGATAGCCGTGGAGACGGAGCCCAGTATAGCTGAGAGCGGCGGGGAGAGCTGCTGATTGATCCGGATCGTGAATAAGACACCTGGAGAGGTGAGCTACTGGGAACATGGGAGGGAACTTGTCCAAAGAAGAGGGTATCATACTCTCTATGTGGCAGTTGCTTTTGAAACGGCGAGGCGTGGACCTCCCCGAGTTGACTTTACGGAAAATGCTGCTCTGGGGCAAAAGACAAGGCATTGAAGTTACCACTGTCACAGCGTTTAGTGTATCACAGTGGAAAGACTTGGGTGATAAATTGTTCGATGGTGCTACGAGAGGCTCCAAAGAAGCGACTGAACTACTAACAACGTGGCGTTTGCTACTAGAGACTTTGAAAGGGTTTAAAGAGCAGAGGGAACAAGCGGAGACTGCGGGAAAAAATGAGTCGCCTGATCCTTTCGGGCCGGACTTAAAAGGAGGGGCGGAGCCATCTGCGGTCCCAAAACCCCCGGTCCTAAAACCCCCTGTTACCAAGAAAGAAGACGGGGGG
>JARKVS010013252.1:51789-73589 GCA_030770645.1 Numenius phaeopus
TGTATTTAAGTCAGGAGAGTGTGTGCAACCCTCTGCTCCGCCAGTGCCGATTGCGGAAGAGCAAAAAGCGCGGCCGTCGCTTAACCCCTTTTTGTATCCACCTCTGCCAGAGGATTCGGACGTTAATGTTGATCAGGATGATCCTATGACAGGGCAAAATGAGCTTGAGGAGGTAGCCCCTGAGAATCCGGGTCCCCCTTTGCACACCCCTGCGCCAGTAAAACGTTCCGAGCAAGGGGGGGCAGAGTGTAGACCAAAATACCCTCGTACTTGGGATTTACCTCCAGCCTCGATTACGGTTAGACCGCGAAATCCTGTGCGATTCTGGAAAAAGGTCAAAGCTAAAGCTATGGAGTTGGGCGACTGGGATTTATCAGAGAATATATCCGTTCCCCTCACTGCTGATGAACCTTTGAATGTTGAGACTGCTGGGCCTGCAGCATTTCCCGTGGTGTATCATGACCCAGCTGCAGGGGAGCCTCATGAGCATGCTACTTATTCCTGGAAGGTGATTCAGGATTTACAAAAGGCCACTGCCCAGTATGGCCCCAACTCCCCTGCAGTAATGCAACTGATACGATTATTGTCAATGGAAGCTATGACCCCTTATGATATTACTCATATTGCTCAGATCATTTTTCAACCTGTGCAGCTTGCAGTGTTTCGAAATATTTGGCAGCAAAGGGCTGAGGCTCAGGCCGTAGCGAATCTGCAGTTTCCACAGGGTGATCCTCGCTATGGCAATGGTGCTGATGTTTTAATGGGTGCTGGGCAATTCAATAACCCACAGCATCAAGCGCAGTGGCCCCCCTTGGTGCTTGAACAAGTAAAAAATATAGGCATCGAGGCAATAATTCGCACTGCAGAATTGGCAGAACCAAAACAAAAATATACCACCATTAAACAAGGCACTCGAGAACCTTTTCTCTCCTTTGTTGAAAAGTTACAAGCTGCTGTTGAACGTCAAGTGTTTGATGCGCGCCTCCGTGAAATGTTAGTGAAACAATTGGCTCGTGACAATGCTAATGCGGACTGTCAAAAAATAATTGAGGCATTACCAGGAGACCCAACCTTAGAGGCAATGATTACTGCTTGTGCCAAGGTTGGATCTGTGGAGCATAAAATGACTGCACTCGCTGCCGCAATGGCAGCCATGCGAGTACAGGGCCAAAAATGCTATGGTTGTGGTCAAACAGGTCATGTAAAAGCTGAATGCCCCAAGAAAAAAACGGGAGGAACTGGCTCGGGAAAAGTCAACACGGCGGGGGACACAGCAGAAATGAATTGCTATAGGTGTGGAAGGGTTGGACATGTTGCTAAGCAATGTCACTCTAAATATCACCTTAATGGCCAACCATTACAGCCGGGAAACGGCAAGAAGAGCGCGAAGGGGCGCGTGCAGACACAAATGCCCCGTACGCAAATGCCCTACAATCCTGGCAACCCATTTCTAGGGTCAGTGCAGACGCAACCCTCTGTGACAAGCTATCAGGGAAAACCAGTGGATCAGCCGGGATGGATGTATCCACCGCCCACACAGTGACTATAACAACTCAAGGGGTGCACAAAGTGCCTTTAGATGCCTGGGGACCAATTGGTAGGGGACTGAGTGCTTTACTAATAGGAAGATCAAGTACCACCCTACAAGGACTCATGGTGCACGTTGGAGTCATTGACGCTGATTTTACAGGACAAATTTGTGCTATGGTATCTACAGCAACCCCACCAGTAACAATAGAAAAAGGAACACGTTTAGCTCAACTTGTGCCATTTATGAGTTGTGTCCCCAGGACTGAACAGGTTGTTCGCCGTGATGGCGGATTTGGATCAACAGGAAAACCACTTGTTTTCTGGACTCAGACAGTGTCGGAGAAACGGCCGCAAATGATCTGTACACTCATGATGAACAGCGTTACCCCCGATCAGGTGAAACTGACTGGGTTACTCGATACAGGGGCGGATGTGACTATCATCTCACTGCGCGAATGGCCGAATACTTGGCCTTTGGCCTCAAACACCTTGGGGGTGGCAGGACTTGGAGGAGTTGCAAATAGCTTAATATCAGCCAAACCGATTACGATTGTTAATTCTGAAGGTCAAAGGGCTACGGTGAGACCTTATGTGACCTCGGCCCCATTAAATTTGTGGGGAAGGGATTGTTTAGGACAATGGGGAGTACGGATAACAACGGATTTTCAGTAGGGGTCACTGTATTGCAGGGCATTTCTCGACCCACTCTGGCATTAAGATGGTTAACTGAAAGACCGGTGTGGGTCGATCAGTGGCCCCTCAGTCAAGAAAAACTCACTGCCCTGCAGTCTCTCGTAGCAGAACAACTAGCTGCAGGACACATGGAGGTCTCACACAGCCCTTGGAATACCCCTGTGTTTGTTATAAAGAAAAAATCTGGAAAATGGAGATTGTTACATGATCTGAGGAAGATTAATGAGGTTATAGCAACCATGGGAGCTTTACAACCTGGATTACCCTCTCCCACCATGATTCCGATGCAATGGGAAGTTGTTGTAATGGACTTGAAAGATTGTTTCTTTACGATTCCTTTAGCAGATCAAGATATGGAGAAATTTGCCTTTACTGTACCATCCATAAACAATATGGAACCTGCAAAAAGATATCATTGGAAGGTGTTACCGCAAGGTATGAAAAACTCACCCACAATTTGCCAGTGGTTCGTGGCAAAGGCATTGAGTCCAGTACGTGCTTTGTTCCCATCAGGTTATTGCTATCATTATATGGATGACATTCTGTTAGCTGCAGCAACTCCACAGGAGTTAATTGAGATGGAGAACAAAACACGGGAATCTCTGTGCCAATATGGACTAATTGTTGCGCCTGAAAAGGTGCAACGGCAGCAACCATGGCTCTATTTAGGTATGAAAGTCTTAACTCAAATGGTGATGCCACAACCCATACAATTGCAAGTGGAAGTGAAAACATTAAATGATGTGCAAAAATTAGCAGGGATGATTAATTGGATTCGACCCTACGTGGGGATTCCTTCTTCTAAATTGCAACCGTTATTTGAACTACTGCAAGGAGACACAGATATTTCTGCCCCACGCACCTTGACGGTAGGTGCACAAAAAGCAATTGCAGACATTGAGCGAGCAATTAGTAGCAAACATGTATGGAGAATTGAATTGACAGTGCCTGTCCAGGCAATCATTTTGATTGATCAGTTGGTACCCTTTGCCATGATTGCACAATGGCATGAGAAGTGGGATGATTCTCTACATGTTTTGGAATGGGTTTTCTTGCCAAATAAAACAAAAAAGACAGCCCCTGGCCTTTTTGAGCTGGTGGCTCAAGTAATTATAAAAATCAGGACACGCTGTATGGAATTAATGGCGAGAGACCCGGAAAAAATTGTACTCCCAGTGCAGAGTGATTATTTTGAATGGTGCATGGCCAACAGCTCTGCTTTACAAGCAGCCATGATGAACTATACAGGGCAAATAAGTTATCATTTGCCCTCACATCCATTGGTCAAACTAGGAAGTCAGGTGAGATTTGGTCAGAAACAATTGAGTCAATTGGATCCAGTAGAGGGACCCACGGTGTTTACGGATGGATCAGGGAAAACCGGAAAAGCGGCCATCGTTTGGAAAGACGGACCACAATGGCAGCATAAAATAGAACATCAAGAAGGCTCACCACAAGTGGTTGAACTTAGGGCGATGGCCATGGTGTTTCAAAACTTCCCTGGCCCAGTAAACATCATAACGGATTCTGCTTATGTGGCTGGACTGGTACAACGATTGGATAAAGCTGTGTTAGGGCATGTGTCTAATGAAACGCTGTTTGGGGTTCTGAAGCTATTATGGTTAGAAATTCAGAAACGTCACTATGAATATTATGTCATGCATATTAAAAGTCACACTACGTTACCGGGTTTTATAGTGGAAGGAAATGCAAAAGCAGATGCTTTGGTGTCCGCAGTGGCATTAGGACCTGTTCCCGATATTAAACAACAGGCAATAGCTTCACATCGCTTTTACCATCAGGGCTATCGGGCCCTGAAACGTCAATTTCATATTTCCAATTCTGAGGCACGTGCCATTGTTGCTGCATGCCCTGATTGTCAGGGCCATCATGTCCCTATTTACTATGGCACCAACCCTCGTGGCCTCCGTGCCTTGCAGATCTGGCAGACTGATGTTACGCACGTACCCGAATTTGGGCGTCTGAAATACGTGCATGTCTCTATAGATACTTTTTCATCAGCTCTTGTTGCCACTGCTCATACTGGGGAATCTGCACGTGATGTCATCCGCCATTGGCAACGTGCATTTTCCATTTTAGGCGTTCCCCAACAAGTTAAGACAGACAATGGCCCGGCTTACGTGTCTCAGAAAGTCGCATTATTTTTGCAGCTTTGGGGGATATCCCATGTTACTGGAATTCCCCATTCTCCCACAGGACAAAGCATTGTAGAACGAGCCCACGGTACACTCAAGCGCTTCCTCCAAAAACAAAAAGGGGGAATGCTGGGTGAACCACCTGATGCACGATTGGCTAAAGCTACGTATGTTTTAAATTTTTTACAGGTTTCTGATGATTCTCCGACCCCAACACCACCCATCCTTCGCCATTTCAATTCCCTGGTAACTCAGGAGGGGGTGGGGCCAGGGGCAAAGGTGTTAGTGCGGGATCTACATACAGGTCAATGGATGGGTCCGTATGATCTATTAACCTGGGGAAGAGGTTATGCTTGTGTTTCCACAGATCACGGGCCGCAATGGATGCCTGCACGGAATGTGAAGCCTGTGTTATCTTCCTCATGATGTGTGCTGTAGTCAATGCATTTTGGATGCCAACGCAGACAAGGACCAACGTATGGATCACTCTAGCCAACATGACTGGCCAAGATTCCATATGTCTGGCCACTACATCACCAGAGAATCCATTTATTACGTGCCTCGTTGGTGTTCCAGTGGACAAGTGGCCGGTACCGCATGAAGCATGGGCAACTTTTCAGAACGAGTCGTTGGTTAATACATGGGACGCATGGGTGCCTTATTTGCCTAAAGTGCCTTTGGAACCTCAAGAGCTTGAACTTTTGGGATCTATAAAAATGGACTATTGTCTGTATTTCAATTATACAGGAAAGAATCAATCCCTGGCATGAGTGGTAAATTCAAGTATGACAATTTACAGAAATTCAAGTGTATGGTGTAACTTTACCTCCCCAAATATTTCTTGATCCTCAAATGTCCTTTTGGCGCTACCCCCGGGGATATTCCTGATATGTGGAGATCGAGCCTGGGGAGCCATACCTTCTCACATGAAAGGAGGACCATGCAGTTTGGGACGCTTAACATTGTTAACTCCTAATACGTCCATGATTTACCAACATCGCTATTATAAAAAAGCTAAGAGGAGCCTCCATGCTTACAATGAAGACTGTGATGACCAAGTCACTTTTTGGAATAAGGGTGAAATATGGGCAGCCTCCATGTTTGTACCAGGAGCAGCTGCTGCCAAAGCGTTAAGTACCTTGAATAAGTTAGGATGCTGGCTAGCAAAGCAAATGAATGCAACCTCTGCGGCATTAAGCAATTTACTATTAGATGTAGACTCAGTTAGGCATGCTACGTTATAAAATAGAGCGGCAATAGATTTTTTGTTATTAGCTCAAGGACATGGATGTGAGGATATTGATGGAATGTATTGCATGAACTTGTCAGATCACTCTGAATCAATTCATAAAAGCATACAGTTGTTAAAGGAAGGAGTACAAAAGCTGCAAGCTGACAATGGATGGGATTGGTTGAACAGATTTAGTGGATGGGGACTGTCGGGATGGTTGTTGTCGGTAGTAAGAACGGGATTAGTTATTTTACTGATTGTTGTGGTTGTGCTATTAATGTTGCCATGTGTCATCTCCTTGCTGCAAAGGGCCCTGCAGCGGACGATGAGGGCGATATTTTTGGCACAAATACAAAAAGGGGGAATTGTGGGGGACTGCGGCGGGTCCGTGGAACCCTTGATTGAGGGAATGGAGTCAGGAGTTGACCTTGCAGAGATTAAAGTATATCCTTGAGAAAGAAGGGAGTAGAAAACATCCTGAGAAGTAAAACAACTTTTAGGTACCAGCTGGGGACTGACAAGATAAGGAGTAGTTTTGATGTTTTGCAAGAGACAACCAATGATATATTGTTATAACAATATGTAACCAATAGTAAAAGAACACATGTGTTAAGAAAGAATATATAAGAATATACGTGTGCTAATAAAGGTGGACTGTTACTGCTTGAACTGCTGAAGATTACTGTCCGTGTCGTTTGTCCGTCTCAACAACAACGACAATCACTGTTTCACCTTAATAAATATTTCATTACTTATCTCTTACGAGTGAAGTCAATCACTCCATCTGTGATATTCGTGCAAGAAAAAAATTGGTGTTTGGATATTTCAGTATGGGAACAAGCATCTTCTGTATGCGCATGGCATTCACCAGGGCAGCTCTGTGATGTTACTTGATGCCTTTGGCTTTCTAAGCATCAGGACCAGGTTGCTGTATGGCTTCATTTCAGAAACCAGTTGATAATTAATTCCATTATTTATATAGCTAATAATTATTTGTCCCTGCTGCTATTCTCCTCCTCCCCAAACATTGCACACACAGTGAGGGATCAGCTGCAGTGCCTCGGTCCAGGCATTGGGAAGGCCTTTAAACTTGTCTCCTTGGCACCATGACAGATCAAATGAGCAGCCTAGAGAAGTTTTCTGTGCAGGTGTGGGTAAGAAGAAAATGCTGGTGCATAGGACCAAGTGGCACGTCTACCAAAGAGGATGCAAGAGGCAGAGAAGATCTTCCTTGCCTGCTCTCCTGACTGGTCCTCAGCAGAGAGGGGAGAGGAGGTGGTGCTGAGAGTGAACATCACAGAATCATACAGAATGCTAGAATGATTTGGGTTGGTAGGGACCTTTAAAGATCATCCAGTTCAACCACCCAGCAATGAGCAGGGGGGGCATCTTCAACAAGATTCAGTTGCTCAGAGCCCCCTCCAACCTGACCTTGAATGATTCCAGGGATGGGCCATCTGCCAAAACCCACCTGGACACCATCCTTGTTCAACCTGCTCTAGGAGGACCTGCTTTGGCAGGGGGGTTGGACTAGATGATCTCCAGAGGACCCTTTCAACCCCATATCATTCTGTGATTCTGTGATCCTCCTCAGGCCAAAGAAGAAAGGAGGAGCTATAGAGCAGAGGGGTGAATCACAGGTACCCCAAACATTATGAAAGTTTGGTTTGAGCTCTGAACTCAAATTTGCTAGCTCAAACCAGCTTCCCTCTCGACCCAGAGTGCCCCACCACTCCCCTCAACCTGTGCTAATCAGGCGGATCAATAGGCTAAAAGCAGGGTATTTCCTGTGGCCTGGGCTGCACACTCCTATTGCCATATTCAGTCCTACAGCTCTGTGATGTTGATTACAGACCTTTCCACAGGGGAAGTGATTATGTATTCTGTTGTAGCTAATTGTAAATTAGCTAATTATCTTCTCTGTGGTACCTTGCTGCAAAACACATGGACCTTGTAAAATGGAGGTGTTTCAAAAATTAGGACAGGAAAAAAACCCCAACAACAAGCAAAACCCCAACCCACTCTGTAAACAGCAGAAACCTACTGCTACCTAACTCCAAACAATAGCAATCAAACCCACCTTCCACCTGCACAGGCTCATAATTCCCCCCTTTTCACTTCCCCTCCCCATATCAAACAACACCCACAAGGGGCTAATGCTGCTGCAGGCTTTAAAATGTTTGCTGAGTTCATCTGTTCCTTGCAGCTGGGTGTTGTGAGGCATCCCTAATCACATCTTAGCAGGAGTGATTTCTTTGTGCTGATCTCTTCCCCTCCTCCCTCCCCAGTTTGGTTTTACTTAATGGATTCTTTATATCCCATACATTAGCAGATATGATTGCACAGCTGCTGGTCTCTGACTGCTGGAGACAGAGGCTTTGAGACATTTGGGCTAGAGAGAATAACAGCTAATCTGAACAGCTGTGTTATGGGGACAAGCGCAAATGAATATAAGCCCAGGTGTGGGAGCGTAATCCTCCCATACAAAGAAGGAAGCTTCATCCCACAGGTGTGTTACTCTCTACTGTTGCATCTGAAAAACTTAGTTTGAAGGATTTCTCTTATTTAATTGCTTGGCTGCACTATAGGCCTTGAATTGGACATGGATCCTACATACAGAGTGAAAGAACAGCTGTACAAGAGACAGTGGGTCTGTCTGACGATGTGCTGCCTCTGGCAATGGCCAATTGTGGATGTCTAAGAGTATAAGAACAGGGTAAGCAATTTTGTTAATCCCCCAAAATATTCTCCCAGACTCCAGTGCTCTTCGGTTTAGGGACATCTGGAGTCTGAAACATTTTTTCATATGTAATAGTTTTTGAAGTGTCTTTCTTCAATGTAATTGTTCAGTGGGCTTTTGAACCCATGTAAACTGTGACCATCCACCACATCCTGCAGCAAGATGTTCTGCAGCTTAATCATGTGTTAGGAACCACTTCCTTTTGTTTATTTTGAACACGCCACAAACTGTTTTCAACTAACAGGTCCTACATCTTATTTTGGAAGAGAGTGGAAATCACTTCTGATCCAATTATGGAAGAGTGGACCCATGAGGATATGCAAGAGCTTGGCCAAAGCTTCTGTCTGTGCATTTCAGACTGGTATTTGAGACTCCTGGGTCCCACCTCTGGATATTGTGGAAGGCAAAATCACTTTTCCCTTAGTGTGATTTGTTATTCCTGGTACCATAAAGGTGGATGACCACGTAGTTACTTCTACTAAATACTTACAATACATCTCTGCCAAGGACAGTAGCCTCAGTGGAAATATGGACTACATAAATTACCCAGTGGAAAAGGCAGCCTCAGTTTCCCCATCTGCAAAAAGAATAATTGGTGCTTGTACCAGGCAAAATTGGGTATTGCTGAGCTTCCTTGGTGTTTGCCACAGGCCAGGAATACAGGGAAATCTGGCAGTAATAATGAAAGGCACCTGGCAGGCTGGTGGTTATATCTATGGCTGAACCCTCTGATGGTTTCAATTAGATTTAAGTGGATGGAGCTTCCCCAACTCCTTGTTCATGCAAGAGGAGTCCGTGATGGGGTAAGTCAAGACAGGGTTTGGTTCTGAATGGAAAGCCCTGCTATTGCAAATGACAACAACTGTGGATTTTGGAATCATCTTCCAGGGAGAGATTTTCATGTCCTGCAGCGGTGTGATCCTTAAAGACAGTGCCACAGTGATCTAGGTGCCTGTGTCCAAGAGAACACAGATGTTGGCTGCTGTTGGCCCTACTAGCAACTGGAAAGAAATTTAACATGTTACCAACTGGTGAACCCAAAGTCTAGGATTATGTTTTTAAATTAAATGTGTCTGGGCCTATTCTCTATTTTCAGGGTCCTATCCTCCAGAGCAGAGAGAGCTGCTTGATAGGGAACTGGAAGAGGTCCTTGATCTGCAGCAGGTGCTAAACCATGTCCAGAAATTGTTTAGGAGAGCAAGTATATCAGCAGGATGGCTAAAGTGCGGGGCTAGGAAAAAAAATGGACAGAGATCAAGAAGAAAGTTCAGACCAGGAGGATGAATGCTGTCCGGGCTTGGCTGGCCTGTGCTCCTGTGGCAAGATCTGCCATCTACATGCATTGAAGTGAAATCCAACCTTAAACCTACAGCCTTATCTGGACAGTTTAGATGAAAGAACGCTCAGGCTTCCTCTGTGCAGATACAATGTAGGTTATGGACGAGACTTGGGCAACAGACCAAGCAAACACTGCCATGAAGACATAGCCTAAACATTTCTTTTAAAAGCAGAATCTTCTTGTACAGCTAAGAATAATATAACCCCAAGACAAATATCAGTAGTTTTGACTCGCTGAACAGTGCTGTCAGAACTGTCCATTGCCAAGAGATGCTATTCCCTGTGAAGATGTTAAATGACAGATTTTATGATGTTTGACGTTGAGTTGGGAAAAAAAACTCACAGAATCACAGAACGATAGGGGTTAGAAGGGACTTCTGGAGACCATCTTGTCCAACCCCCTTGCCAGAGCAGGTCCTCCTAGAGCAGGTTGAACAAGGATGGTGTCCAAACGGGTTTTGAATATCTCCAGAGATGGAGACTCCACCACATCTCTGGGCAGCCTGTTCCAGTGTTCTGCCACCCTCAAAGTAAAGAAGTTCCACCTCATGTTCAGGTGGAACTTCTTATATTCAAGTTTGTGCCCATGTCCTCTTGTCCTGTCCCTGGGCACCACTGAAAAAAGACCAGCCCCATCCTCTTGACACCCACCCTTTAAGTATTTATAGGCATTGATCAGATCCCCCCTCAGTCTTGTCTTCTCCAGACTAAAAAGACCCAAGTCCCTCAACCTTTCCTCATAAGAGAGATGCTCCAGGCCCCTAATCATCTTTGTAGCCCTCTGCTGTACCCTCTCCAGCAGTTCCCTGTCCTTCTTGAACTGGGGAGCCCAGAACTGGACACAGTACTCCAGATGGGGCCTCACCAGGGCAGAGTAGAGGGGCAGGATGACCTCCCTTGACCTGCTGGCCACATTCTTCCTGATGCACCCCAGGATGCCATTGGCCTTCTTGGCCACAAGGGCACATTGCTGGCTCATGGTCATCCTGTTGTCCACCAGGACTCCCAGGTCTTTTTCCTCAGAGCTGCTCTCCAGCAGGCCAGCCCCCAACCTGTACTGGTGCATGGGGTTATTCCTCCCCAGGTGCAGAACCCTACACTTGCCCTTCTTGAAACTCATTAGGTTCTTCTCTGCCCAGCTCTCCAGCCTGTCCAGGTCTCGCTGTATGGCGGCACAGCCTTCTGGTGTGTCAGCCACCCCTCCCAGTTTTGTGTCATCAGCAAACTTGCTGAGGGTACATTCCATCCCTTCATCCAGGTCATTGATGAATATAGTGAAGAGGACTGGACCCAGTACTGACCCCTGGGGAACACCACTTGTTATGTACCTCCAACTAGACTCTGTGCCACTAACCACAACCCTCTGAGCTCTGTCTTTCAGCCAGTTTTCATTCCACCTCACTGTCCATTCATCTAACCCACACTTCGTAAGCTTACCTATGAGGATGCTGTGGGAGACTGTGTCAAAAGCCTTGCTCAAGTCAAGGTAGACAACATCCACCGCCCTCCCCTCATCTATCCATCCAGTCATGCCATCGTAGAAGGCTATCAGGTTAGTCAGACATGATTTCCCCTTGGTGAATCCATGTTGACTACTTCTGATAGCTTTCTTTTCCTCCACATGCTTTGAGATGACGCCCAGAACGAGTCGTTCCATCATCTCTCCAGGGATGGAGGTGAGGCTGTCTGGTTTGTAGTTTCCCGGGTCCTCCTTCTTGCCCTTCTTGAAGACTGGAGTGACATTGGCTTTCCTCCAGTCCTCAGGCACGTCTCCTGTTCTCCAGGACCTTTCAAAGATGATAGAGAGCAGCCCAGCAATGACTTCTGACAGCTCCCTCAGCACTTGTGGGTGCATCCCATCAGGACACATGGACTTGTGGCTATCCAGTTTACTTAACTGATTTCTAACTTGATCTTCCTCAACCAAGGGGAAGCCTTCCTTCGTCCAGACTTTCAGTCCCTTCTTCCACTCAGGGTAAACTTCCTTCTTCCACTTGAGCTTTTTCAGAAGCTCCCAGCTCAACCATGCAGGTCTCCTTGCTCTCTCTTGGCAATCCAAAGAACAAATACAGGTTGGATGGAGAATGGATTAAGAGCATCACTGAGGAGAAGGACTTCGTGGTGTTGGTGGATGAGAAGTTCAACATGAGTCGGCAATGTGCACTGGCAGCCCGGAAAGCCAACCGCATCCTGGGCTGCATCAGAAGAAGTGTGGCCAGCAGGTTTAGGGAGATGATTATACCCCTCTACTCAGATGATCAGAGGGCTGGAGCATTTCTCCTATGAACACAGGCTGAGAGAGTTGGGACTGTTCAGCCTGGAGAAGAGAATGCTCCGGGGAGACCTCATAGCAGCCTTCCAGTACCTGAAGGGGGCCTACAGGAGAGATGGGGAGGGACTCTTTATCAGGGAGTGGAGCGATAGGATGAGGGGTAATGGTTTTAAACTGAAAGAGGGGAGTTTTAGATTAGATACTAGGAAGAAATTCTTTACTGTGAGGGTGGTGAGGCACTGGAACAGGTTGCCCAGGGAAGTTGTGGATGTCCCATCCCTGGAGGTGTTCAAGACAGGCTGGATGGGGCTTTGAGCAACCTGATCTAGTGGGAGGTGTCCCTGCCCATGGCAGGGGTGTTGGAACTCGATGATCTTTAAGGTCCCTTCCAATCCTAACCATTCCATGATTTCTGCTTCTCTTGCCTGATTTCTTGCTCTTAGGGATGCACCAGTTCTGAGCTTGGAGAAAGTGGTATTTGAATATTGTCCAGCTCTCTTGAGCCTCCTACCTTCCAGAGCCCTGACCAATGGGATTTCTTGGAGCACTTTCTTGGAGAGGTCAAAGTTAGCCCTCCTGAAGTCAAAGGTTGTAATCCTACTTGTTGTTTTGCGCATACTACCCACAATCCTGAACTCTATCTTTTCATGATCACTACAGCCAAGGCTGCCCCCAACCTTCATGTCCTCTACCAGTCCCTCTTTGTTTGTCAGAACTAGGTCCAGTAGTACACCTCTCCTTGTTGGCTCCTCCACCACCTGAGTCAAAAAGTTATCATCAATACAATGGAGGAACCTCCTGGACTGTACTTGCCTGGCTGTGTAGCCTTCCCAGCAGATATCAGGGTGATTGAATTCCCCATGAGAACCAAGGCCTGTGATTGTGAGGCTACTTTCAGCTGTCTTTAGAAGACCTCATCAGCTTCCCCATCCTGATCAGGTGGCCTGTAATAAACACTCACTACAGTGTCCCTCATATTGGCCTGCCCCTTAATCCTCACCCACAAGCTCTCAACTCTCTCTTCATCTGCCCCCAGGGAGAGATCAATTCATTCCAGTTGCCCTCTCCCATAGAGCAACTCCACCACCTTGCCTTTCTGGTCTTGTCTTTTCTAAAAAGGACATAGCCATCTATGACAGCATTCCAGTCATGTGAGCTATCCCACCATGTCTCTGTAATTGCAATAAGATCACGGCCCTGCAACTGCACATAGATCTCCGGTTCTTCCTGTCTATTCCCCAGGCTGCGTGCATTGGTGTATAAGCATTTCAGAGAGGGAGCTGAGTGTGTAGTTTTCACCCTTGAGGGGTGGTAGGCCTTCTGGCTCTCAAAAATACTAGCCCGCTGCCCCACAAGTGCTGAGCTACTACACCCAGGCACCTCTCTAGCAAGCCCAGTTACATCCCCATCCCCCTTCAAATCTAGTTTAAAGCTCTCTCAATGAGCCCTGATAACTCTTGTCCTAGAATCCTTTTCCCCCTGCAAGATAAGCTATTCCCATCTGTTACCAGCAGGCCTGGCGTCTTTTAAATCAAGCTGTGGTCAAAGAACCCAAAGTCCTGCCAGTAGCACCAGGCTCGGAGCCAGGCTCTTCCTATTTACCCCCTCATCATTCCTCACAACTGGAATGATGGAGGGGTTGCAACTCACAATGACCCACTTTTTTAGTATCCCTTGCTTAGGAAAGCTGGTGGTGAGAGCAGTCTAAAACCTGGTGTCATGCAAAGCATAAAGACTCTGCCTGATTTCTGCCTGGCAGATCATAATTCTTCCAATTTTATTCATTATCTGAAACACTCAACTGGAATATTTCTGTGAAAGATTCATGAGGCGATTTTTTTCAGGAAAAGACTTAAGTCAAAATCTTATCTTTCTAAATTCAGTGTATACCCATACACGCACTTTCTCTTAACAGTCCCTCCACAATAGGAAGAATATCTGAATTCAAATCAGCCTTCCAATCATGAAAAAAAATAATCATGCCAGTAACACCCCTGGAAACGTTCATGGGAGAAAAGCACCTGAGGAGGCCCAGCATCGAAGTGTGGAGGCATGCAGTTGTGCTTTAACTAAACTTTGCACGTTTTTCCATGCCTGTTTCCTGGCTTCTTCCTCCTGCACATGTATGGACGTTTTCCTCATCCAGCTTGATGGATTTCCCAAAGAAGAAGGAGGTGAATGAGAAGACTGTCTTGTACTATCAAATGACACCTCAAACAAACACTGAATTACATCACACTTTTACACTCGTCTTTCAGAGACACCTCAGATTTGAGTACAACTCCTGCAGCTTTTGGTTCTGGGGAATTTAACACATCTTGATTACTGTGTGTAACATCCCCTTTTCACTCTGTGGCCACACAAGGCTGAGGCTGAGCCTGAAGGGCCATTTGGTTTTCACACTCATTCAGAACAAAGCTTAAAAGCTTCTTGACAAACTCCGTAGGGTCAGTGGTGTCAAGGCTGGTATGTCAGGAAAAGAAATTTCAGTTCCTAAACTCATCTCACTCTTGGTATTTCAGGAAAAGAAATTTCAGTTCCTAAACTCATCTCACTCTTGGTCTGTCAGGGCTTTGAAACCTTTTCCAGAAGCCTAGAAGTCCAGGATATTAATCCGTGGTAGCACTCCCACCTTGAGCACTGAGGACTGTTGGAACAGCAAAGACATAGGCAGGAAGGGGAGTGGGAAGGAAATATTTTCTCTTGCAGGAGCTGTGATGACATTTCAGATCAAATTAAACTTCAGTTTTTAAAGAATTCAGTGGAGGTAATGGAAACACTTCCTCACAATTGCTTTATCTCTCTTTTCCTCTGTATATCATCCCTTTTCCCCCAAGCCTGAGACAGCCCTGCATGGCAACAGCCTCCTTAATATTAAAGATGGTTATTAAATGGGATTCACAAAAAGACAAAGGGCTGAAAACCCACCAATTGTTAATCCCTCTTTCACTGTGCTTAAAAATTCCATTTCCTTCATTTGAAGAAGGGAGGGGGGAAGAAGAGAATTATACGCCTATGTCTAATTTAAATTCTGGCATCGCGGGTCCTGTTCCCTTCTCCCTCTCTTGATGTCAGAATATATTCCTTTATTACCATTATTACAGCTTTCAGATTGCATTAAAATTCATCCACATGGCTCTCTCGACATTCCACTTTTCTTTTGCCAGCTTTTTTGCTAATTCCCTTTTTTAATTCCCCCTTCCCTCCCCACTTTCACATTATACAGAATGTCATTAAAGATCTCCACAAAATGCCTCAACTCCTTTCTCTCTTGCTTTTATAAACTTGCTGGCTTTCTTCTTCTCCATCCCCTCGTCTACAAACAAAGAAAATGAAGGAGAGGCAAAAGAATACAATAATAATAAAGAAATCCAAGCAGCATGTCTCATAGGTCTCAATAACACCTTTCCTACATCATACAGTTCCGGGACTAATGCTCACTTCAGTTATGAAGCTGTATTTCACACAGAAATTATTATTTGTTTGACACTTGTACCTGAAATCTGCAGATAAAATCAAAAGAGGAGTGTGCCAGGCTGTGTATGTAAGCGTGGAAAGAGACTGTATGGGAGCACCCAGCCAAACCGGTTTCAGAGCACAATAGGTAAGATGCAGGGGGTTGTCATCCGACTCAGCTTCATCTCCGCCTTGCCTTGTCTATGCAGAGATAACTTGGGGGGAGCTGCAAAAACGGCTCAGCCCGGGGTTGTCTCAAGATTGCATCACAATAAGAACCGAAACCGAATGGAGCCTTAACTCCCTTAACAAATAAAATGCCCTGAGTCCCATCCCACCACTAGTCCCATGACTTTGAGTGCTAGACATCACAAAATTGGAAACAGAGACTTGGCCATCGCACCACCAGAGGTAAACATCCCAGATAGTGTAATCCACTCAGGCATAATCCTGCACCCCCACAGAATCAGGAAATATAAACCGCCAGGTTTGAGGAGGAAAATGGGGGTAATCTTCCAACGATACAGCTGGCCTGTAGGAGATTCGTCCCCCCCCTTGTCCAGGACGCTGTACAGGGTAACTTCCCAGGGATTGAGCGACCTTACCTGAGAGAAGGGGTAAGTGATAAAGAAACATACGTATGGTATATGGCATGCTATTAAGATCGTGATTTGTACACTCTTTTAAGGTATTAATATCTAGCGCGCTTGTGGTTTGTGGTGTTACTTTTCGGGATCACTTGTAGGTTGCAATAGTGTATTCCGTGAATTGATTTTAAATTGCAATAGTGTAATCGCCATTGTACACATAGAACTCGCAATAGTGACGTATTGGACCTGTGAGTGAAGTCCAAATAAATTGTTAATTTGAACCTCTCAGTGAAGTCCTTTTTCCCGTTTCGTCACAGAGACCGTCCTGCCTGTAACTATAAGCAGAAGAATAAGGAGGTTGGAAATAGAAATGTAATTTCACCCTGCTTTACAGAGCAAGAGCTGAAATCCTGTAAGGATTTGCCTATGGATGTGAGCAGTGGAACTGGGCATGCAGTACATATGCCCAGTTGCAGGTGATTAGTTCAAGATCTGAACTTAAATGGGATCCACCCATTTAATCCTTCAGACATCCCACTGACTGCAAGAAGACCTTAAAAGTGAGCTTTTTTCCCCACAAGGCAGATCACGTAAAAAGACGGTGTATTTTTGCTTAAACCAGTCCCACTTTATCTAGGTGGAAGTCCCAGTCTGGGAATTTTATAGATATAAATGAAGGTAAGAATCGTACTCCATCCCTATATAGAATACCATCTGCCTTATAGACATTTAAACTATAAAGTAGGGGCATGACGTAATGCCAGTGTAATGAGGCTGGGGTAACTGTTACCCCTAACCTGTCCTTGTGACTCTTCTAGCCCAGCTGGGAGGAAGAAGCTGCTGTTGTGAAACTTTCATTCATTCTCTCCAGTTCTTCCCAGGGTGCCGAAGTAGGTTTTTTTGTTGTTTTTTTTACTATTATTTTTGTTGCTGTCACCCTCAATTACACTGATATAATGAAATGACTGAAACTGGATGAAAAACGGAATTTTCTTTCTATGGGAAATACTGATGTCTCAAAAAATGTGCTTCCACTTTGAATTGCAGAGGCCAAAGTTCTTGTGAAATGGAAATTCTTCAGTTGTGAAATGTTACAGAGTATTGTCTCAGAGGAATAAAAAAACTTTGTCTTAATAACCTCAAAACATAAAATATATAAAGCAGAATGGCTGTGGTTTTAAACCAGACAAAAGAGAGTACGTTTTCACACACTATATGAATAAATTAAAGACATTTCTGCCATGGGATGTAAAAGAGTGCCACGGAGCCTTGCAGGCTTTGGATCAGACCGTCAATTTGCTGAACTGCTGCTGCTCAGTATGTCCCTACTGCTGCTGGGTATTGCAGATTCTCCCTGATGCAGAACAGCGTATTACACCCGTGCCAGAAGAGGTCTGGTGAGGATGGAGCAGAAGGACAGCAGAGCCTGAACGATGCTGATCATACCTTTTGTGTGCTAGGGTTTGGGAGTCTGTTTGTATTTCCCTGATTCCAATCCGTTTTCTTAGCCTCCTTTCACCACACTGTTGCAATAAGGAAAAGAAACCCAAGACCCTGTGAAATCTCCAGCACAGGCAAAACTCATCCTTCCTCTGAGTGAAAAACTTTCCTACAGGCCTTGATCTCAGGTTTTAAAACATCAGTGCAGAGCAATGAGGGAACGCAGGAAAACTGTGACCAGATGGAGTGGCCTGAAGTGCCAGGCAGCAGTGGCAGCGCATGACAGAGGTTGCAATAAAATTTATAACACGCACATTCACAGACACAGAGGAACCTTCCTTTAGTGAAATCCATAATCAGCACACACCTGGCTGGAAGCAAGGCCTGTTGGACCCAGCAAGAAGCTACCCATAGGCATGGAATGCCCCATGCCCTGGTCTGGAGAACCCCCAGGCACTTCATCTCCCTGGATTTAGGCTCATTGCAAACTCAGAGGAGACCTGTCCTGCCCAGCGCATTGAGCCAAAGGTCTCTCCTCTTGCTGGGGAAAGTGAGACTCCTTTGATGTCACTTAGCATCCCCCTGCAAAAGTTTTATTGAAGATTATTTCTTACACACACCCCCCAACTCTCAGCTCTGGCTGGCTTTAAATGCCACTGTCATTTCTACTGACAGAGCTCTTTAACTGCCATGCCGAATGGCATTCACTAAAAACAACTAATAGAGGGAAATGAGGTTAACCTTTAAGAAAGGTGAAAATGAGCCGGGTGTTATGCCAGCAGTAACGAATAGTTCATAAACAGCCTTCTGCTGCAGAGGCAGTTTACTCCAGGCACTGGCATTGCCGGTAGCTCTGTTTGCAGGTAGGTTTCAGGGATGAGCTTGGCCAGGAGAAGGCATGGGACCTCTCTGCTCACACAGCTTAGCCCTTGTCTGGCAGGCCTGTGGGGACAGTCCCATGACTCTGATCTTGGCTGCTGTTGTCTGAACTCACAGCAAATGGGCATTGGCTGCAGTGGACTTGTACGACACATCGGTGGCTTGCACCAGCAGAGCTTTTCTCCACCATTTTCTTCCCTAGCATGCAGGGAGATGGGACTGATCAGGGCCAAATCCTGCTTTGCCTGTCTCCTTGCTGAGTTCCTTCTTTCCACCAGTCTTTTTAAATCTTTCACAGCTCAGCCCAACACTACCTATTAACTCTTACTGACTTATGGCTCTGCATGTGTAAAAGTGGTATTGCTGGGCTGTCCTGCACCCTCTGAAGGAACATTATTGTCCTTTTGTTTTCCTTCAGGCTTAATGAACTTGTCTCCTTGTTCATCCAAGAGTTAGATAAAATCTTGGCTTTAAACCACAACTTGTGCTGTTCCCAAGCTCATACCTGAGGCTCTGTGCTATGCAACTCATGAAGGACAGCAAACAGGAAAAGCTGGGGACCAGAGACTGTGTACTTTCATAGAACAACTGCAAGAGGAGGGACATTGCTTAGTCTGCACAGAAGACTAACGGCAGGTGCATCTTACAGGAGGGAACTCAATACCTTACCAGTTTGGGTACCAGAAGAAGGAGATACAGCACAATGCCATGATGGGAACAAGACAAATATTTGTTAAGTAGTTTTCTGTTGTCAGTGCTCTGCTTCATCTAATTTTAATTAGACCAGAGAGCCTGAAGTATGCATATACTATCAACTATATTAACAGCAACTGGCAGTATAGGACTGAGTCAGTATGAAGTGGGGATATTGGTCCCCTGTTTTCAGTCAATTTTTTCCACTCACTTTATATAGATGCATCTCTGTTTTTACAGAAGTGAACTGAAGTTGGTTCTTTGTCTTACCATTGCACAGTGCTGACCATACCATTGTCTTTCCCTTGCCATGGTATATTATCCATGCCAAAAGTACTTGAAACAGGAAATCATACACCTGGACCAAATGATCAGTAAGCATAAATCTACAAAGCTTCCTGAAACAAGGGCTTTAATAGGTATAAATCAACAATACAGACATACACCATGCAATGATAGAACTATTTCTCCCACCAACACAGCTATGGCCAGATCAGCAAATATAAAAAGCAGTTATCCCATTCCTACCCTGTCGCGACGGAGGGAAGACAGGGACACTCAATATGAGTGATCAGCAAGCTTAGTTTATTGAATAGTACAGCCGTCTTTTATGCTTCGTTATAATTAGCTAATACATATTCTGCAATACACCTTTCTGATTGGCCTGTCCTCCAAACTTCAACCCCACCCTTAGTTCCTTCTTTACAGTTACTTTCATCCTCTTTTCCCATGCCTGAGCAGCTGCAATCTCCCTGTTATCGTACAACAGTTACAGTCAAGGACAGGGTGTCCTTGCCAGCTCAGTAGTTACGGGGGCTCAGTCCGATGTTTCTCAAGTTCTTGCTCAGCCAGCTGGATCATGTCTACGTAACCCTTCTCAGCTAGCCAGTCTCCCACACTACCCAAGGTTAGTAGCTGTGGAAATTCATTCCCCGATTCAGGGTAAAACCCAAGTCTCAGAAAAGAGAATTTCCAGCTACTAGAGCTTCAATGACCACGTGGGAAAACATAACCCTCAGTAAGCTCTTTCCACCACAGATTTCATCACTACTAATAATGCTTTTTGGCTAACAATGCTTTTTGGGGTATTTGGAGAAAGCAGGGCTGTGCAAGCCAGATCTGAACCTGGCTCCAGTCCCTATTACTGCAACAGTACTGTAACTGTGCTTAAGGGAGTGATCTCTTCCCTTCATCAGTAGCCAGGACTCAGAGACACAGAGAGAGACAGAGAGCAAAGGTGCTGTTTTATAACAAGCCTTTTCTCAGCTTGAGAGCTCACTGTGCTATTATTTCCCCCCTTTTCCCTCAATTCAGGCTTTTTTTGTGTTTCATGTTTGGCCCTCGGCAGGCTGAGATGTGCTGACAAGTTGTAACTCTCACTCAGCTCTCCGAGGGCTTTGTTCTCTGCATGCATGGCACAGACTCTCTTCCTCTTTTGAAATGTGACAGCGAGCAATAACGTTGACACAGAGAGCTAGTGCATGGTCTTGGCACGCTCCCTATGCTAAAGACCCTTTCCAGTGATCTGCTGCATCAGTCCCAAAACCCCCTTAACCCCAGGCTAGTCAAAGACTCACAGGGCTTATCATCAAAAAGGGATTTTCAGTGATCTGGTCTCTTCCCCTGTGTACTGGAGATGCCCACAGAGCTGCCCCTGGGAGCCTCCCATCCCATGGCTGAACCACCATGCCTAAGCCATTCTGTGGCTGCCCCTCAGCTATCCCAATAGGTTGTGTTTCGGCTAAAATATGAGTCCCCTCTCCAGAGGGGTCAAGTCTTACTATGAGGACATCAGTCAGAGCAACCATCAGCATCATAGTCTTGTAACAAGAGCCAGTCTTTGACTTCTCACTTTAATGTGTTTGGCATCATGTTCAAATTACAAAAGTTTCAGAGAGAAGTTTGGCCTCTCTCCAGCTGATTAAAGAACTCTTCAGTATATAGGCTTTTTTACCAGAAAAGATAATGCTGTAAAGACCCAAGTCTCTTGGAGCTCTCAGGCAAGGATGAGCACGACCCTTTAAGCCTGACACTTTGAGGCATCTGTTTCATTTACACAGGTCTTTTCAGAATCTTTTACAGTTTTTAAAAGGTGAACATCAGGCTGGGATCAGTTTGCCAGAGTACTCCCGCACCAACACTACCTACTGAAAAAACATCTTTTTCTTCCACTTACCAGCAGAAAAGGACCTGGGGGTGTTGGTGGACAGCCAGCTTAACATGAGCCAGCAGTGTGCCCAGGTGGCCAAGAAGGCCAACAGCATCCTGGCTTGCATCAGGAATAGTGTGGCCAGCAGGAGTAGGGAAGTGATCGTGCCTCTGTACTTGGCACTGGTGAGGCCTCACCTTGAGTACTGTGTTTGGTTCTGGGCCCCTCACTACAGGAAGGACATTGAGGTGCTGGAGCGTGTCCAGAGGAGAGCCACCAAGCTGGTGAGGGGTCTAGAGAACAAGTCATATGAGGAGAGGCTGAGGGAACTGGGCATGTTTAGTTTGGAGAAGAGGAGGCCGAGGGGAGACCTCATTGCCCTCTACAACTACCTGAAAGGAGGTTGTAGAGAGGTGGGTGTTGGCCTCTTCTCCCAAGGGAATAATGACAGGACCAGAGGAAATGGTCTGAAGTTGGGGCAGGGGAGGATTAGATTGGATATTAGGAAGAATTACTTTACTGAGAGAGTGGTCAGGCACTGGAACAGCCTGCCCAGGGAGGTGGTTGAGTTACCATCCCTGGAGGTATTTAAGAAGCGTGTAGATGTGGCACTTCAGGACATGCTCTAGTGGC